>RJWH01005539.1:0-74085 GCA_004363575.1 Solenodon paradoxus | reverse complement strand
CCACTCCTGGACGTCTCGCTTACATTCCTGCCGTTTCACCCACGATCACAGCATGTGTCAGCGGAATTCATCTTCTCTCTCAACTTTGCGTCTTACAAAAACAAACTATCAAACTGCATTTATTAACAGCTCAAGATTTAAGAGAAGTTAAACATGTTATTGGATTATTTTCTGCATTCCTTTTTCATTAAGTGAGGTAAAATTGACATAAGACTATACATTGAGTTCAATATTGAACTCAATATTTATATATATTTCCAAATGATCACTGCGACAACCAGTTAATATCATGTCACCACATATATTTACCATTTTTTCTTATGATGATTATACGTCCACTCTTCATAACTTTCAAATACACAATGTACATTAATAACTACAGTCACCGTGTTGTCCATTACAGTCATGACTTACGTTACAGCTGGACATTCGTGGCTTTGATCACCTTCACCCATTTCTCCCCTCCCTGCCTCTGGCAACCACAGATCTGTGTTCTGTGTCTGTGAGCTCGTGTTTTCTTTATGATTTCATAGGGTGTTTGCTTTTCTCTATCTGACATGTCACTGAGCATAATGCCCTCCTCTTCCATGTGGCAAATAGTAAGATTTCACTCTTTTTTTCTTCAGGTTGAATAACGTTCCACTGTATGCACAGCTGTGCATTGCTTAACCATGTGTCAGCGAACCAGGCCACGTATGTGATGGTGACCCCCAACAGGCTGTACTTTGGAGCCTGGATGTGTAGTAGACTCTGCCGTCTCAGTGTGTGTGATTACACTCTGAGGTCACACAACTGAGTGTATTCCTGTCACTAAGTGGTGTGTGACTACACACCACATCTCCTGTATCCATTCATCCACCGATGGACATTCACGTTGTTTCCATTAGCTATATGAGAAATGCTGCAGTGAGCAGGGGTGTGCCTCTCTTTGAATTCACGGTTTTGTTTTCTTTGGATAAATACTTAGAAGTGGAATTACTGAATCATATGGTAGTTTTTTTGTTAATTTACTCCCAGCCCCGGGTCTCAAACCCTGACCTTTGGCTTTTACATGGTCTGCACCTTAGCTGCCTCAACTGCCTGGCCACAAGGATGCATCTTTTAAAAAAAATTTTGAAGAACCTCCATATTTTCTATAATGGCTGCATCAATTTACGTTTCCATCTCAGTGCATAAGGTGGTTTTCCTCACATCTTTGCCAAGTTATTTCTCTTGATGAGAACCATTCTAATAGGTGTGTGGTGATATCTCATTGTGGTTTTGATTTGTATTTCCTTGATTAGGAGTGATATCCTTGTACCTGTTGGCCATCTCTCTGTCTTTGGAAAAATGCCTATTTAGATCCTCTGGTCATTTTCTAATTGGATTGTTTGATTTTTGCTATTGAGTTGTAAAGTTTCTTTATATATTTTGCGTATTAACCTCTTTCAGATGTATTCTCTGCAAATATGTTCTCCTAGTCCATAGATGGCCTTTTCATTTCATTGATGAATTTCTTTCCTGTGTAGACATGTTTAGTTTGATGTAATCCCATTCGTTTAGTTTTGCTTTTGGTGTCAAATCCAAAAACATTATTGCTAAGACTGATGTCAAGGAGCTTACCAGTGACGTTTTCTTCTAGTAGTTTTATGGTTTCAGGTTTTGTAGTGAAATCTTTAATCCATTTTGTGTAGGTTTAAGATACTAGTTGTTTCATTTTTTTTTCCATGTGGCTGCACAGTTTTCCTAACACCATATATTAAAGAGACACTCCTTTCTCCATCGTTTGTTCTTGGCTTCTTTATTGTTAATTGACTGTTACACGTGTGGGCTTATTTCTGGACTCTATTTTGTTCCATTGATCTTTCTCTGTCTTTATGCCAGTATCACACTGCTTGAATCATTTGAATCCATTTCAACATAGTTGAAAATGAGGATGTATGATGTCACCAACTTTCCCCTTCATTTTATTTCATTTTGGGAGGTGCGGGGAATGACAGATGGTGGTTTTATGGTTTTATTACACAGTACTACATGCACACGAACTATCTATTCATTTTCTTCACGGCTCAGTCTGGCATTGGGATTGGTGACAGATGGACAGATGGGCTGTTCTTCCCACAATGACCTTGTGGCTCTTGGAGGAGACTGTGGTGATCCTGGCACCTTGACAGTGGCTTCTAGATCCTTGACAGTAGCTTCTAGATCCTTGACAGTGTTGCTCAGAAACTTCTGGAAATCATTGGGCGCCTGGGCTTTGTTTCCCTGTTGCTCCCATAACCAACGCTGGGCATCAAGATCTGGCCCTGGAATATTTCACTCACCTTGTTGTCATTGCTGCTGGGTTTCCACCAGTTACATTTAATTTTGACATCCCGGTCAGACTGGTACTGGATTAACTTCCAGGTCCTCTTTTTGACAGTTTATGGCTTCTCAAGGAGTCTGAGCGTGGCCATGATGCCAGGTAGGTGGCTGCCACCTCCATAGATAGCTTTGGCTATTTGGGACCTTGGGTGGTTTTATACAATTTTAAGATGGTTCTATTTCCATGAAAAATACCACTGGAATTTTGATAGGGATGACACTGAATCTGTAAATTGCTTTGGGTGGTAAGAACATTTTAGCAATATTCTTCTAACCTACAAGCATAGGCTGCCTTTCCATTTATTTGTGTCTTCAGTTTCTTTTGTCATTGTTACAGTTTTCAGTGTATGCACAGGTCTTTCACCTCCTTGATTAAATTGATTGCTAGGCACACCTTCATGGAGCAGCAATTAAGTTAATTTCCTCCAAAGGATCAAGCCACATATCCCTGAGTTTGAGTTCCGGGTCTGGGGGGAAACAACCAGTGTGAACAACTAAAGAGGAAATAAAGATGCTTCCTCAAAAAAAAAAAAATAAAGAAAAGAAAAATTATACCTAAATACGTACTTCTTCGTGCAATTGTAAATGGGATTGTTTTAAGTTCGCTTTCTAATTGCTTGGCGTTAGTGTAAAGGAGGCAGCAGGTTTTTGTATATTGATTTTGTATCCAGTAATGTTATCAAAATCATTTATTTGAACACTTTTTGGGGGGAGTCTTTAGGGTTTTCTCTGCATGTCATCTGCAAATAGTGACAGTTTCCCGGCTTCTATTCTGTGTGCCTTCTAAGTCTTTATCTTGCTTTGTTGCTCTGGCTAGGACTTCCAGTACCGTGTTGAGTAAAAGTGGCACGAGTGGACATCCTTTTCTCATTCCTGATCTTAGAGGAAAGCTTTCAGCTTTTTACCACTGACATGTTGCTGCGAGCGTGCCATACAGGACCTTTATTATGTTGAGGTACATAATAACCTCTGTACTCAATTCTTGAGAATTGTTATCTTAAATGGATGATGAACTTTATCAAATGCTTCCTCTGCAACTACTGAGATACGTGCTTTAACTTTCTGTTGGTGAACATGGTCTAGGACATTGACTGACAGCAGTTAAACCATACTCGCCTCCCTGCATGTTGCACCCTCTACGTGCCTCGTTTTAACAAGTACCACCGTTATGCACCCAGTTTGGTGAAATCAGAAACTGAGTCATCCTAGATGCTGCCCTCTGATTTACTACTCTGTTTCCTGCCTCTTCTCACTCCGTTCTTTTCATCTACTGGACATGGCCAAGGGGGCTCTCGTCTCTTCCGGTCAGGATTAGCAGAAGCTGCTACAGTGGTATCTCCACTTCCAGGGGTTGTTGCTGTCTTTGTTCTCTGTGGTTGGCTGCAGAAGAGCCTGAAACTGGATCCCGTGTGTTTACTCCCCGCAGAAAGCCCTTCTCACCTGCCTGTGCTCTGCCTTTGACAGCCTGGGGAGTGGCCTCTGCTCACTCCTTTCTCCCCCTGTTCTGGATGTTCCTCCTCCCACCCTGACATGTTTCCAGGAGACCAGATGGTCATGAATACTGTTTGCAGTTCAGCTTCCCGCTCTGCCACTTGCTAGCTCTCTGCACTGGACGTGTTCTTTTCTAGGCCCGTTTCTGCATGGTCAGGTGGAGCAGGCAGTGTCCTTCACAGAGTGGAGTAAATGAAGTTGTCACCCCCGCTCCTCACATTGCCAATTCCTTCATCCATCAGGAGTCAGCCTGGTACTTCCCTCCCCTGCACCCCCACCCCACCCTGTCCTCTTTCCCCAAGGTTGTGCTTAACAGTCATGGCTAACTTTTATTGAGTGCCTAATGTGTGCCAAGTATTTTCCTAAGTATTTTGAATATATTTGCTCACTTAATCCTCACAACGACTGTTTTCCCGAAATGCACCAGGGGGTGAGATGAAGCCACTGCCCATGCGCCTGCCGCTGGTGAATGGTAGAAGCGCAGTCCTGAACCCATTGTGACCCGAGGTCCGGTTCTCTTGACCGCTGCATCTGTCCTGTCACCCTGTTGACTTCTTCATGGCAGAGTTACACCTTGGCTGCCTGAGTGTGCTGTTACAGTGACACATGGAAAATAACCTGCTGCCTGGCACAGAGATGCTGATCAATGTGCTTGTTCCTGGCAGCGCCGAGGACCTGCGGGCTCTCAGAGGCAAGTGTTTTCTGCTGGACCCTCTGCTGCCAGAGCTGCTTGTGTTTCCTGCCCACACCGATCCACGTGCACATCCACTGTAACATGCGGACCACCTCATCCTCCAAGACAAGGTGAGGAAGCAGGCCGGCCTGGGGGTTGTATCCGGGGCCTCTGCACCAAGCCGCTGTGCTCTACCTGCCAGACCAGCTGTCTCCCAGCCACGCTGTTAGCTCCGCCACATCATCGATGCGTGTGCCGCCCCTGCTAAGAAGACCAGTCACTTGGCTGCCCTTCTGAAGAACCAAGGGTGAGTGCCATGGTCAGAGCATTATAACTAGGACGCTCTTCCCAGACGTCTGAAGGCTGAAAGGGTTTTCCTTTAAAGACTTCCTTCTGGACCTGGTCAGTCAGTAGTAGGCCCCAAGCCGCGCTCCCCAGTGGGCTGCAGGTGTGCTGTGCAGATCCCTTCCCTGAGGGTCAGCGTCCCCAGGCCAGTTGCTGCTAACTACCGAGTCATTGGGCCATTTGATAGTTTCTGTCCTGATGTAAGATACTTGTCATTGTATGTCAGAATCTGGGGCCCTAGGGGCCCCGTAAATTCTCAGTTCACCTTAATTCTGCACTCTTCCCTAGGATGGCATTTGCCTTTGACCTGGATGCCAAGAGGCTGGCGTCTGTGGCTACGCTGCTGGCCCGGGCTGGAGTCTCCTGCTGCGAGCTGGCTGAGGAGGACTTCCTGGCAGTGTCGCCCTCGGACCAGCGCTGTGTCAGGTCAGTACATCTTGCTGGATCCTTCTAGGAGTGGCTCCGGTGAGTGGGGAGAAAGCGTGGCTGAGGGACCCTGGACCCTAGAGGGGAGGGTGGGAGTTCATTTATCTTGGGTTAGCTCTGACTGTAATCATCCTGTGACTCTGGGCAAACATTCTCAGCGCCAGAGGGGGTTTGCCAGGAGAGAGGCAGTCTGTGACCCCCGGCCCCTCCCTAGGCATGTTGGCCAGTGGGCTGGAGAACCCGGAGCTGGAGCACTGGGCAAGGAGCACCTGCATGCTCCAGCAGGCTTCCAGCAGCGGGCTCTCTGCCATGCCCTCGCTTTCCCCTCCCTGCGGCGCCTCGTCTACTCCACGTGCTCCCTGTGCCAGGAGAAAGAAGACGTGGTACAAGGTGCCCTGCAGCAGAGCGTCGGGACCTTCAGGTGCGTGCCATCAGGGGCCGGGGAGGGGTGGGGCTGGGCCAGGAGGCTGCTCGCTCCCACCTGGAAGCCTTCTCTTCTCCCATCTTCTCACAGGCTGGCTTCTGTCCTGCCCTCCTGGCCCCTCGAGGCCTGAGTACTTTTCCAGATGCTGAGCATGGCCTCCGGGCCTCCCGAGACCACGCTCACTGGTGGCTTCTTCATTGGCAGAGGTGCCAAGGCGAGTATGTGTGTGGAACAGGGGGCTTCTTGGAAGGTGCTGGAAGATTGGGACATGTCTTCCTCTCCTTCCAGCTCAGTCTCACAGGCCAAAGCAGCACCACCAGCACTTACTCCCAGCTCCCCCTCAAAGAGGAAGAGGCGGCAGCCTTTCACCGCTTCTCCCGGCACACAGTAGGTACACAACTTTGGGGCTCCTGGGCAGAGAAGTAAGGACACTAGTCCTTCCCTCGGGGTAGCCTGGGTCCTCAGCTGTTTTTTCAAGGATTTTCTTTTACTGCCATAGGAAGGAGCCCCCGCTTCTCCAGCTGGAAAGACAGTGGAGATCTTTGGCCTTCGGATCCCTCCCCTGGGCCATGCTGGCCACAGAAATAAAAGGCAGAATGTGGACTGATAGATAAGTTGTCTTTATTCTTAATGACATAAGCAAGGACAAAATTCTCACATTCATACTAAAAATTCCAACTAGACCCAACAGGGATGAAGTCTGTATTGTATGGAAAGTCCCAGCCTCCTGTCTCTGTCCGGCGCACATACATTCACACATGGGCTGCGCCGGGCACCCTCTTCAGGGTGTCCCTGGGCCGGCTGTCCTGCCTGTGGAACTGAGGTAAACTAGCCCCTGACACTGAGAGGATCTGCCTGACAGGAAGTGCAGGGAGAAGCTGGGCTTCCAGACCCCCAGTGAGACAGGAAGAAATTACATATTTTTTCTTTATTTGCTCACCTTGGTTGTTCCTCCCAGCTTTATTCGCAAACCTGGGTTCTTGGGATGTATGTGGATACCCCAACTGGAGGCAGAGAATTTATCCACTCCATCAGCAGGGTGCACTGAGAAAAGCACAGGCTCCATGTAATACATGCCCATAATTAGAGAAGCTTTGAAATGTTGGGAACTTAATTACTGATAGTAAATTTAGCTATTTTTTTAAGGAAAGGTGCAGGCAACAATGAAGGTGGGTAGGCAAACAGGCAGGAATAGAGAGGAGGAAGCAGCATTTATTCAGTTGTTTGTCTTGGTTGTTCCCTCCAGCCCTGGGTTTCAAACTTGAGTCCTTGGGGGTGTGTGTAGACTGTGTCTGGAGTAGGGGCTGGGCGCATACATTCCGAGGTCCTGGGTTCACATTCCAGGGTTGGTGGGAACGACCAAGATGAATGAAATCAAATAAAATGCTATGTCCTCTAAAAAAAAAAAAAAAAAAAGACACTCAGAAGGGAACTTGTTTAAGTACAATTTTACTTTTTATCCCCAAGATCAATCTTATATACAGTAAGTAAAAATTGGTACCCTGGAACTTTATAAAAATCCTTACTTTTAGGTTTTATTTTGAATATTTTGTTACAAAGATTTTTCTTAAAAAATCCCTCTTAGCATTATTTTTATAAATATATATATATACATATAGATATTTATTATTAAGAAATAGTTAACGTTCCTACACTTTTGGCATTTATGACCTTTCTCCAGTCCTTTATGCCAAGGTGTGATGAAAATCTAAATGCTTTCTCATATTCTTACTTTCAAAGATCTTTCTATACTATACATTTGTGAATGAATAAAAAAGAAGAAAGTCTTTCCCACAGTGCTTATAATTACAGGGTGTAGCATTACAGTGAGTCTGAATTAAAGGCTTTCCTGAAACAGATAAGGCTTCTTGCCAGAATTCTCATATGTAATTAGGTGTAAAGAATTGGTAAAGGCTTTTCTGCAGTGACTTCTGTTTTATAACACCTGATGAATCAGTGAAAGCTTTTATTGCTTTTTAAAGAAAAGGTGCTGGCAGGAATGAGTATGAGCAGGCAGGCAGGCCGAGGATTTTATTTAGTTGCTCATCTTGGTTGTTCCTTCAGGCCCCGGGTCTGGAACTGGATTGTGGGATCCATGTGGACTATGCCCAGTGTACTAAATCACTAGGCCACTAGGGTATGCCAGTGAAGGCTTTCCCAGATTTATTACAATCATGGTTTTTCCTCCATGGTGAACTCAAATGCAAAGTTATGATAAACAAGTAAACTCTTTGCTACACTCCTTAACAAATATAGTTTTTCTAGTATGAAATATTTTATGTTTAAGACCTGAGGAATAAGGGAAGGTTTTCTCAAATAATCATACATTCCATAGGCATCAGTCTAAGTTTTTAAACATTGACTAAGATGTGAAAGTTGAAAGTTTTCCCATATCTTTTGCATTCATAAGGTTTTTTCCTATGTGTGTCTGCATACGTACAAAAAGGGTTGTAGAAAGAGAAAAAACTCCCCATATTTCTTAAAAGCACATAGCCTCTCTCCACCATGAATTACCTACCCATTCTCTGAAGTGTGAGGAAGGTTTCCCAGAGCCAGTGCCTTTATAGGGTTTCTGTTGATAGTAAATTTTCTTGTGAACCAGATTTGGATTCAGGATAGTTTGTTTTATTACACTGAGGTGGTTTCTCTCCAGTATGGGTTTTCTTGAGTAAAATCAGAGCTCTCTATGAAGACTTTTTCATACTGGTTACCTCACAGATTTTATTTCCAATATAAGTTCTTTTGTGAATCTTCTTTTAAAAAAAATAGGATTTCTCTTACATAAAATGTCCTGGTTAGGAAACTCCAAAGAAATAGCAAATGGGTGGCTGGCTGCTTAATGTGTTCAGTTTCATTTTGGTGTGATAAAAAACGGTTTTGGAACTAGTGATTGTTTTATGACATTGCTAATGTACAAAATGTCACAAAATTCCTCCCTTTAGAACGGTTACTTTTATAGTCAATAAAAATAAATAAATGACAAGGGAACAATGTACAGACATATCAACAACACAACGTTTAAAATTTCAAAAATGGAAATGGGGTGGAGAGGTAATAGGCTGTTGTTAAGAATCATTACCACATAGCCCTGGGTTCAAGTCCCAGGCCTGGGGGAAAAAAACCAGTGTGAACTAAATAAGTAAAATAAAATGCTTGACTCTTCCGGTGTGTCTTCTTACTTGCTTTCATTCCTGCCTGCACCTTTCCTTTAAAAACAAGAAAAAAGGGTAACAAAGGCATGGCGATTCCTGTGGAGACTGGCTGAGTGTACCCTACGCTGGGTGCATTCCCTCCACTCAGCATCTCCTTCGGTGCAGCTTGCCTCTCTCTGGAGGACATACCGTGAGCCAAAAGCACAACCCTGAGCGGGTCGGTGGTATTAACATCTGTCTCTCCTACTTGCCACTGTCCCACAACTCTGAGTGTGCCTGAAAGCAAACATTATGTGCACCAAGACAGTGGTGTCTTCAGTACAGGAAGATGACCAGCAGGATGGAAGTCAATAATATGGTAGTCACTCCAGAGCACAAATGCAAGACTGTGAAAGGTGCCGTTGCTCTCATAAATCATGTAATTAGGAAACCTAGTAAGGAATAGAATTGCCCAGGAGACAAAGCGCTTTAATGCACTCTCCGTCACTGTGAAGCCCAGAGTTCCACCTCCTTCAGCTGACCTGGACGCTGGATTAGACTTCAAAGAGGCAGCAACATGGTTGGCACCTCAGGGACACAAGCTCTGGATTATAAACTCAGTATTCCAACTGGAAAAGGATGCAATAACCAGACCCACTGCTCGGGCCTCCATCAGCCAATTTAAGCCTGTGGCCACATTTTCTGAGAGGACACTGTATGTGACAATGAAAAGCTTCAGCGATGAAGGCCTTCATAGTGCTGCTCTCCTCCCTGGGGTTGGAAGAGAAATTCCCTTACCTCAAGGTGTTGCACCTAATGGGACCCGAAGATCTTGCCCCTGCTAAGTTTCCAAATCTCTGCAAGGTGGCAAATGCAAGAAAAAGGAAGATCGATCCTATCTCCTGGGGCTACCAAAAGGGAAGTATTCTCTGTGTAAGCTGCCAGGCAGTGACATCAAGGAGGTGGTGTCAAGGCCTCTGATCAACCAAAGGGCACTTCATAGAGAAGAGGAAAAGTCATAAAATCTATCACACTACGCAGGAAGAAATGAAAGAACTGAAAGAACATCAGACACTGAGCTATCTTTACTTAGTCAAGTGCTCTGGAGACTGACTCCACAGGACGGCCAACAGTCAATAAAGAAAATAAAAATCACTATCACATTCCTATCAAGCTGTCTGAACCTAGTTAAGACACACTTTTCTGCTCTATGGTTCTACCTGCCTACTGGAAAGGTCAATGTAAGAATTTTAAACACCTAGCACAAAGACTAGAATTCGAGAATTTTATTTTTTGCTTTTCTGGTCATTTTATCATAAGCTGTAACCTATATATATATAGTCAAGAGTCAAATTATTAACCCAGATTTTGTACACATACTCTGTTAAGTATCTACCATACTCCCAGGGATGATGGACATTAAAAAATCCAGGACACCTGGATACTAAAAGTATAGCTCTCTTTGATACTCAAGGGAGTCAATAAATACAGCTTCAGAGATTTTACAAACAGAAATAGTAAAAGTGTAACTGAATTTGTTTGCCTATTTAAAACACAATTCATTTCCAATTCTACCAAGTTATGGCTTCAGTAATGCCTGCGGTCACTGAGATTACAGGATTCCTGATGCCGGGAATGCCGGACCCTTTCATGCCTGTGGGATCTGTCTCGGTGACTGCGCCCCTCAGAACGTCCTTCGTGCCAGCTAGGATGGACGTCTGAGCTCTGAACTGTCTCCCTAATGCAGTTCTTTTCTTCCCTCTCCTCCCTCCTGCTTGAAGACTTGCGTTCGTGCTTGGGCTCCTCCTTCTTTCGCTCTCTGTCACGATGCTCTGCTACACCAAGGCAGGTCCTCCCGACCTCAGGAGATCGGGGGCAGTGCTTCTGCTCCTCCCTGGACTCTGACTTCTGACCCTTTTCTGAGTTCTTGCTGCTGTGCTTTTTCGAGCCAGGCTCATCCTTCACCTTTATCGGTTTGCTTCTGGGTGGTGAAGAGGAGGCTGGTTGATCTGGCTGTACCTCCCAGTCAGTCTTCTCTTTGTCTTTTTTTCTTTTCTTCTTTGCCTTTTTGTCTTTTTTGTGTTTTTTTGTGGGTTTGTCATCTTCAGTGTCCTCAAATGAACTGTGGGGGGGGGTGTGAGGCCCACAGCCCTTCTCCTGGAGTTCTTTCGTCACGTCATCCAGGTCGTCTGAATCCTGAGGAGCCCGATAGTTAGACACATGATCTACTCGGATAGTTCTTCCTTTGATCTTGATCCCATTAAAATTATCAACGGCCAGAATTGTGCTCCTCTGGTCTTCATAGCAAAGGAAACCGAATCCTTTGGATTTCCCAGTCTTCTTGTCCCGTACCAGATTAATGTTAACAATCTCTCCATACTGGGAGAACACACAGATAATGTCCCCTTCAGTTAGTTCATAAGGAAGTCCTCCCAGGAAGATCCAGGAACTGTCCTTGTACTCAGAGTGCCAGGATACCTTATCCGCCACACCAAGCTGGACCTCTCGCTCATTCAGCTCATTGATCAGCTTCACCTTAGTCAGAGGGTTCATCTTTCACGAGTTCATGCACTGAGGAATCGCCTCTCCTGTGAGCCTTACGGCATGAGAGTTCACTCAAGGCTTTTTCACAAAGCTTAAATTAAACAATTTTTCTCCAGTGTGGTTTCTCTCCTGTTGATGAAGAGATTAATAATGACTTAGGAAAGTTTTTCAGTTTTTTTACATTTAGAGATCACCCCTCCTACTGCTATACTATATAGGAAACAAAGCAGAATAATGGAAATTTTTAAAATTATTTTTCTTCCATTTTTACTGTAATGCATGGTTTCAGATCTGGGTGCTTTTAAGCAGAATAAAGCAATCATTTTGCCAGAAAATACTGCCGTATTCTTAATTTCACAGGGATTCCTATAGAATTGATAACTGATCAAGGTGGAATTATTTATCAAAAACTTCATCTCAATTACACATATAGGAACACTTAGTAGAGTGAATATTGTGTAAAGAAATATATTTCTTTGTGTCAAATTCATGAAGCTCAGAAACTCTAGGAGAAACAGCTTCATTCTGGATGAATAACACTAGTCGCAAGGGCTTGTTATAATTATTATGCTATTTTTCTTAAGGAATGGCCATTCTTCCACTACTGTGAATCTTACCATTTCTACCAACTGGATGTTTGCCCCTGCAAAATATTCTGCTGAGGTGCTGAACATCTGGTATTAAGAGAAATCTCCCAATCTGAAATAAGATTAGAAAAATTAAGTTATTAGACAGTGATGAAAGGGTGTTTAAAAAGGCGGCCTTGGTGCAATCTGGTGGCCTAGAGGTTTAAACCAGGCACAGTCCACATATATCCCAAGGTCCTAGGTTCCAGACTTGGGGCTGGGAAACAACCAGTGATGAACTGGATAACAAAGTGCTGCTTCCTCCTCTCTCTTCCTGCCTGCCTGCTTACTTGCCTTCATTCCTGCCTGCACCTTTCCTTTAAAAATAAAAAAAGGCCAATAGATTTACTTTCAAATACTGACTTGACATATGAAGAGTTTAGAAATGATCTTATGCTGTGGTCAAATTGATAGGTGATTTGCTAATGAATGATTCTATAAATGTTGATACTGACAGTGAACAGAAACCTGCATAAAAAGGAAAAATGATAGAGGGAGAGTGCAGAATGGGATGTTGCCTATGCATAATCTCCTCAGTAGTTTCCCAGGCTTGGAAACCTGAAGGGGAGCAAACTATAGGGAAATGACAAGATAAAGCAAATCCAGTTCTGAATTTAAACAAAGATGCACTAAATCCGTGGCCCTAGGACTAATCTTGCTGTATACCTTTGTTAAAGGGAATGTCAGGATGTCCTCCTCTTATCTCACCTGAAGCTGCCCACCACAGCTGTGTGTGGTCTTTTAATGATTTAAAGTGCCCCTTCCCCACTCTCAAGTGTCAGAGCAGGCTATGTATTTCCCTGCTCCGTCAAACCTAGAGGCAGCCCTCCCTGCCAGGAGACTGTCTCCTGCTTTGCTTCCTTTCTCCTCCATTTTTCAATAAACTTACAAAACTGCATTCTTATCGCTCAGATTTCTTTCTCGAATCATTTGCCGCTGGACCCTAGAGCCCCCACATCAAATACACTTGAAAAAAAAACTGATAGAGTACACTAGTATGACTTCTAAGAAATACATATTTGGTCATTCAGGTGACCAAAATGTGTATTTCCCCCATGTACTGCTTTTTGTTCACAGCTGGTTCATAGCTCCTAAAAAGTCTTGGCATTTCCTAAGCATTGAGAGTGATAAAGGGATCTCGTTATGTTAATGAGACGACTATTTGGGATACACCTAAAAATGGGGGTTGGTTGCCAGAATACCCCACCAAAAGTGATTAGAGGGTTGGAACTTCCAATCCCACCCTCAGACCTCCTGGGAGGGGAGGGGCTGCAGGTTGAATTCAACTGCTAATGTTTTAATTAATCATGTCCATATAAAAGCTTCCGGGTTGGTGTGTTCATGGAGGTTTGGAGGGGCATGGAAGCTCAGCACCCTTTTCTCATACTGTCAGAACCCCCACAAGAGCAATCCTTAGACCAGAGTTTAAAGTTTAACTATCAGGACAGTGAATTGCCTCCGGCTCCAGCACCCAGTCGTGGATGCATCCGGATGGATAAGGAAAGCTGATGGACGAGTTTGACGTGAGACGTGCAGTACGTGACCAGGAGAGACCCTTCACCGAGAAACAAACGAAGAAGACCACCAATAACTTCAAAGGACAATGTCACCTTGCCCAGTCAGGAACTGAAACCTGGTCTGTAGACTCCTCTCTGCATCCCACTTCCTCACCATGTGGGATTTTCCCTTAAAAACTCAGGCCACTGGCAAGGCCTCAGGTCTTAGCCTCTTGCCTGGCTCCATCCTCTCTCTTCCTCTGTTCCCCACTAATAGGGTCTCAGCCTCCCTTGGCTGGCTCCATCCACTCTCTCTGCTACCCACTAATGGACCCCCAACTTGCTTACTTGCTGCACCTGTCTGATATGTGGAGCGACCTTGAACCCACGGAGTCTGGACCTCCCTTGGTCGGCTCCATCCCTTTACCCTCTGATTAAACCCCTGCTTGCTCACTCGCCTAACTCTGCAGTGGGTTCTTTGAGCGACCCGAAAACCCCCACACATACCTTGTCCTATGCCTCTCTTTCATCTGGTTGTTCCAGATACATCCTTTATAAAAAAGTTATCTAATGAGTGTCCTTCTAACAAATTAATTAAAACTGAGGCAGGCTTGTGGGAACCTCTCATCTGTAGCCTGTTGCTTAACAAAGAAAGGTTAACTGCTAGTCTTTCAATTGGTGTCTGAAGTGCAGGAACTGGTGTTTGAAAGGGAGGGTATTCCCAAGACAGTCCTTTACCTATGGAATCTGATGCTGCTTCCAGGTAGACAGTGCCACAATTGACTGAGGTGAATTCCTGGGTAGCCTGCTTGATGTCTGAGAATTACTGGTTAGTGTGGGGAAGCCTCCACAGATGTGAATTGCAAGTAAGCTGCAGGAACCCAAAATTAAGAGCTAAATACAAACGCAAAATTTTAAAATAAATGGGATAGTTTCATTAGCTGGGTGAAAAGATAACAGGAAAGGAAGTTTGAGTTATTTAAGAAAGTTGGAAACAAAAGGACCTTAGCATTCTTAGGGAAAACACATTAAAAAAATGTCCTATTTAACATTCCCAAATGGACTGCAGTTCTCATGGATTAGGGCTGTTTCTTATAAAGAACCACATCTGCCCTTTCCACGTGTTGGAGAACCCTTCCCACTGTTCTCTGTTCTCTCTGTGTTTCACCTGAAAGATCAGACCTGGTCTGCATGGCTGGTAGAACGATGTCTGATGTAAGAATATGCAAGGAATGACAAATATGTCTATAAATCAGAGGCCATGATTCTGTTCTGCAGGGATACCAAGTAATGTTAGGTAAAACGAGAAACAACAAAATGCTCACATAAACTTTATTAAACTAGTAGCTTTCAAATGAAACTAAGATGCAAACACACTTTCTCATTGTGCACCAAAATGGTGGCTGCTCATTTCTCCAGTGACAGAACAAATTCGAGAAGCCCATGTCTATTATAGTAAAATGAGAACACACGATCAGCAAGGAAGAGTCAGAGTGAATTAGTAAATATTGGTGTTACAGTATTATCTTCCTGGGTTTCCCTTGAAAACCAGGTTCATGCTTAGACACGCATTTTTGAAGTCTTAAACTTTTCATCCATGCAGAAGTAAAGACTGTACAAAACATCTTCAAGGTTTTCAAGAGGATGTCACTTCACGGTACAGCTCATGTGAACAGAAACGTCTGCTCTTTTCATCATTGCACTGTCATTGATCAGCACAGAGCCTAGAATAGTTGCTTAGAACATATTTGTTCAATAAAAAAACTAAGTAAAATAATGATTTCAGCTTTACTTACAGCAGGCAGATTCTTGTAATTCTCCAGCATGACAAGGTTCCATAGTCTCTCAGCATTCCTGCTAGGGCGTGGTGGTCTTCATGCCCCTGGTCCTCTCTACTGGGACAGTCACTGGTCACCTCATCCAGTTGTGTAGCTTTAAGAGCACCTCTTTTACTTGACTGAAAGGTTACTTCCTCACAACGAGGTTTTGACCTCTTCCGGTCTTACTTTTCTATGTTGGCAGGACTTGTCTCAGGTCTGAGCACATTACAAACAAAATTAAGTGCTGATAAATGAATGACTCATTCCTCCAGTGACAGCACAAATTCTAGAAATGCGTCTATCATAGTAAAATGAGAGCACACGATCAGCATGGATGACAGTCAGAATGAATGAAATATGGGGTAATAGTACTATTCTATGCAATCTGTCAACACGTGAGAGGTCCAAGGACCTGAGGAAAATCAACTGAGGAATCAGTCCCTAGGTATGCCTTTTTTGCATAAAGAAGTGCCATTTCACTAAAAAGAAACATGTCTACCTGGTAGGAAGAAGCATGCACTTTTTATAAAAGAATTAAATTTCCTATTTACCTGAGAAGAATTTGTCAGAGCCAGTCACAATCCACTCCCCACTGACTTCTCAAGATGACAAATCAAATTTTAAGATAACCTTGAGAAGAAATAAAACTTGAGATCCCAGACTGTCCTAAGTTTCCACACTCACAAGCCTAGAAATCACTCCCCAAAAATTCTAAATCGATACACACACACACACACACACACACACACACAAAGCTGTCAAAAAATGTTGAAACCCGCTGTGTCGTCTAAAGTCAGAGGAGTGGCTTTGGACTTTGATAAACAGGAGGAAGAGTTTAAATCCATTTTACAGGTGAAGAAATAAAAATTCAGAGAGGTAAAGTTGTCACTGTTTTCCTTGTTTTGGCCAACAGTGATAGAAATGCATATAAATAAGCAAAACCTCTCCCAGAAAAATAACTTATCACTCCTCTCCAAATCCCAGGATTTAGAAAACAGGATATTCTTACCTATTTACACCCTCCGTCCCCCAAGAGAGCAGAAAAAAAAGAGCCTAAAAGCAGGTCTGTTTAAAGTCTGACAAGACAGGCTGTTCATAAACTAATTAAAGCAGAGCCCTGGAAGGGGCATCAACAGGATTTACAAGGGGAAGTGCAATGGCTGATATCCTGTGAGTGTGACAGGGAAATCAGTCTGCATACTTCTTGTTCTCAAAGTGCTAAGGCAATGTCTGACTTTATTGGCTATGTCGATCTCAATTCCTCTTAAGCAGGAGTGGAAGTCTTGCCTCACTGCCAACGTTTCGACAGTATACGTTACTCATCTGTCATCAGGCATCATTCACTAGCCATCTCTCTGCAGACGATGAAGTTATATTATATGAAAGCCACAGCAAACTGTAGAGGACTACCACAGGAATATAGGAATTGTCGATGAGTACCCACTATGCGCAAGAAAGAGTGGTAACTCATGATTATCATCATAGTTATTATTACTGTCATTTAACAGTTGAGGTAACTTACATGCAGACGGGAGTAGTAACTGGCCCCAAATCACCAGTTAGGAAGTAGCTGCCAGAGTCTGAATGGAGGTTACTTTATTACACAAGCCTGGTCTCCTGAGGTTATCGTTATCTCCAGCATTACTAGAAGATGGTCATGAAACGGTGCACTGGCAATGATTAACACAGCAGGTCTGGATTGTTCAGCCCTGCACTTTCCTACAAAAGGCCTGTCTTCAAAAATCTACCCTTGGCTGGGCTTGTGGGAAATAACCACTGAATCTGTGGAATTTCCTGCCTTATCAGTGTTTTTCTGTGTCTGAGGTGTTGGGCCAGATTGTACCAGCTTGACCAGAGTTCAGGCTAACAATGTGATTTATAGTGGACACTTGCTTTTATGTATTTGTGGATTTGGGCAATTTGTATCAGTTCACACTCTGGGGGACTGGAGTCTGAGTGGCTTAAGCCAGTAATGTGGTGTCACATGCCTATTAAACTAATCCCCAATAAGAACTTGGACACACGGCAGGCTGTGGTGGAGCACTGGTTAGGTCCACTGCCTCCTGCCAAGAGCATAGTCCACATACATCCCATGGACCTGGGTCATGTCCTGGGGCTGGGGTGAGCAAAGGTATAGTGCACAAACAATAAAAATAAATAAAATGTTCCCCTCTCTATATGCCTGCTTGCCTTCATTTTCATTGAAGAAAAAAAAAAAAAAGCAGGTACTTTCCTAGAGTCTCCAGTAACCAGCTAAGCTGATGAAAACAACACAATGACAAAAACTAAGACACCGAAGCTCAGGTGCTCTAATCTGAAATTGTCGTCCTGTATTCACAGGAGGAAACGCCCCCAATGTGGGGGTATTTGAAAGTGGGACCTTTTGGGGGTAACTAGGTCATCAGAGCTCTGCCTTATTAGTAGTATTAGTGCCCTTATAAAACAGACCTCAGAGAACTCTTGCTCCTGCCACGATGAGAAGATACAATCAGCGAACTGCCCATCTATTAAGTGGAAGTGGGTCCTCACAGCCACCAAATCTGCCAGTGCCTTGACCTTGGTTTTTCCAGCCTCCTGAACTGACAGAAATAATTTTTTGTTGTTTACAAGTCACCTAACCTCTGATGTTTTTGTTAAAGTAGCCCCAACAGACCATCATATTAGGTGAGCTTCCTTAGCTAGCAACACCTAGCACGTGACACCCCCTGAGAGAAGACACCTGGAAGCTTGTGCAAGGTTTCTGCTAAAATCAGTCCCATTTGTCTTTTCCTTTTGTGGATTCTAATCTGGATCCTTCAGTTGTAATAAAACATAGCCACTGGTGTAACAGCATGAGTTCTGTGAATCCTAGTGAATTACTGAGCATGAGGGCAGTAGTCTTGACCCCCAGTAGTTTATTGAATTCAGACAATGAGCTCCTCCATCTGGCACAGCTAGGGAGGCCAGGTGACCTTTCAAGTCCTTACGTCAGCTTATGCTTTCATTCGTTCTGCAATATTAATGAAGAACCCGCTCCTTCCTATGGAACATACTAGGCACTGAAGAGAGAACAGTGGACTACACCGAAAATATCCAATGATTAGGTATCTCAGCAGGTAATACACGCATAAATTTGTGTATCTGCGGATGATATTCTGGAAAAAAACTAGATAAGGAATATTCTTTCCACCTCCCCCAACACATTCACACATACATTTAAACATTTTTCTTTACATACTCAGAACTAGTTCTGGGCAAGATAATGACAGAATAGAAAAATATCCTTTTTAAAAGACTCTTGAAAACTGGTACCTGGCTTGCCTAAAAAGTGACAGTCAACTTTTGAATCAAAGCACTCGGCTAAAATCATGGTTCACAAAATAAACTCTGAATACATTTCAAATGTTGGTCTACTTCAACAGGTTATCAGCTTAGAAACACTTAAATAGATCTGACCCTCTCCCCTAGGTCCCTAGGCATTAATGTAGGAGAGGGTAGAATGCTAAATCAGATTTTGCCCAAAGTTTATCTTTATCTACTTTCTAAAATACCTATTATTAAATAGTTTTACTTTTTTTCATTAAGGGTGACTTTATTTGTATTCCTTCTTTACTTATGCTTTCTTTATATTCATTTTGTTGCTCTTTCTAGAAAATTTGGAAATTATAGTCAAGTTAATTTTTACTTTTTTAAAAAGGAAGGTATAGGCAGGAACAAGGGCAAGTAGGCAGGCAGGCACTGAGAGGAGGAAGAAACACTTTCATTTATTTATTCATTCAACCTGGTTGTTTCCCCAGACCCCAGGATGCAAAGCCAGATCCTTGGGATATCTGTGGACTGTGCTCAGCTAGAGGCAGTGGACACAACTGCTACTCCATCAGGGCTCACCCAAATTCATTTTTAGAACATTTTAGTGAATTATACATTCAAACAAGTACAAATACAAATGTATAGTGCATTACTATGAATGTCTAGACTTCTGAAGCATGCAGTATGCCTCATTTAAATCACCACCTCTTTCTCCTCTCCAAATAAAAGCACTACTCTGGTTTGTTACACTACACATTCATTTTAGCTATTGTTTTTTCAGTTTCAAATAAAATCCTATAGAAGTCAGTGTGTCTAGCCTCTCTCATTCTAGTCCTATCAGTGAACTTCCTTGTAAAATCCAGTTTTAGCAAGAACCCTGCTAAGTCAGTTTAACGAGAATCCATGATTTATGATCAGGTTCTTCACCATTCTTCAGGTGATGTCTGAGCACTCTGGCCTATCTTTGGCAAGAATCTTTTAGGCCAATTCACTCAGAATCAATCACCCGTATTTGTGATGTTTCTATCCACTGACACTCAACCTGCTCCTTGGTTATAAATTCCCACTTGCCCACACTGTACTGGAAGTTAGCCCAACCTCTCTCTGGCACTGTAAAATCTCATTGCAGTGGTCCCTGTATCTATATCAATGGTCCTGATAAAAGTCTGGTTTAACACTTAAAGAAAAAAGATTCAGTGACATGGGCCTAAAGTTTCTACAATCACAGTATTTACTATCCTAAAATATCTCCTTTGAACATAGTCTAACACTGCTTCTCCATTTAACAACACATTTTTGACTCTCCTTAAAAATGGAGGAAAAAAAAAAAGACATCTTATAGTGGATTCCTATAATCTCAATATTGCGGTTCCACCCATTAGGGTCCATACACAATAGTTATTATTATTAAAACTTCTGACTTTGATCAACAACTAGTAAATACCGAGCTCTACAGATCTGGCTAACATGTTCTATTTAGTGTGTATTTCAGCAGCCTCTCAGCTGCAATGTGCCTTCCTCTCCAAAGGGACGACAGACCTTTTCCAGGCTATCCAAGAATAACCTGAAGAGCTTTTCAATCAAGATCTTAACCGTACCCACCTTTCTCCAGGAGCACAGGCATGACACTGATGCCACTGATATCCTCATTCATAGAAATTCATTTGTCCTGAGACTTAACCATGATTTTCACATTTTTTAACTTGCACTGATGCCATAAGGACTGGGGGTAGGGTGGGGCATATTCTCCTGAGACTTAATGACTATATAGATTGTCCCAAAGTCTGGGCAACTGTTTATCTAATAGGGAACTCATTTGAACCTAAACTTCCAGCAAAAGAAAAAAACTATGACAAGTACAGCTACAAATCATTTTGATGGACATATGTCATTGCACATTTGTTTGTCCAAACCAACAGAATGTACAATACTAAGAATAAACCCCTTATGTGATCAATGGATTTTAGATGATTGTAATTTGTCAGGATTGACTTACAATTATAACAGATACTACTCTGGTGGTGGATGCTGATTATGGGGCTGTGTATGCGTAGACAATGTATGTGTTGGGGCCAAAATACGCAAAATCTCTGTACCTTCCCCTCCCTTATGCTGTCAATCTAAACAATGCTCTAGAAATAAAGTTTTAATAGAAAACATTTATGGAGATTATTGCAGGAGACAATCTATCAGTCAACCCTTGGGTCTGCTGGCAAAAGAAAACTCATTCCCTAATGCTTTATCCTAAGTCTCCAACTTCCCACCATGACCTTGGTCTCTTGAAACCACTACCACTCCTCTCCTTTGGTCACACAAAGGTTATGTAACCTTTACTAATTTAGCAGTTCATGCCTTGCAACAATGCATGTGTCAGATCTGCCCCCTTGATCTAAGCATATTTCTAACACACTTTACAACAACCCTGGATACTGCTAGAGGAGCCAAAATTTCAGATTTTCTTGGCTAATGTCACATAAATGGAAAAATACGTTATAGAGTAAACTACAAGGATTCCTTGTACTTCTGCCTGTGTTCCTCTCCACTATCAGAGTAAAATGTTTTCTGTGTCATTTGAGGCAATTTATGTCATCCTCTCTAAAACCCTCCACTACCATAATCCATTTCCTTAATATGCCAGAACATCAGAGGACTGATTGTGTGCATGAGCGCGCGTGTGTGTATTTGCCACCCCATCCCCACCCTGTGGTATCATGATTTGTTTTTTTTAAAAGAAAAGGTGCAGGCAGGAATGAAGTAAGTAGAGACAGGAAGGCAGGAAGAGAGAGGAGGAAGAAGCATTTTATTTTGTTTTTTATTTAGTTGTTCACACTGGCGGTTTTCCCCTGGACCTGGGACTTGACCAGGGGTATATGTCCTTGCCTTTGGAGGTGACTGACATAACCACTACTCCACCAGGGTGCACCAAGTGTAATATGTTTTAATATCTTAAAAAAACAAAACAAAACAAAACAAAACAAAAACCCAACTTTTTAGCTGGGGAAATACTGCTCCTCGGGGCTAGACAATTTTTAGGAGCTGGCAAAGGACTCAACCAGGAACTTGACTCTGATATGCAAACTAATCAATCTCTATCATCCATCTCTGTCAGACCTATTCACCCTAGAAGGCAGTATTCCTCTGGCTTAATCATCCCAAGACCAGATACCAGGCCAACAGAGACCACCGCTATAAGTCTGCCAAGCTTATTCAAACAATCCTACCTGCTTCCCCTGGCCTGCCTTTTCTTTCCCATGGAAACTCTAAAAAAGAAAATGGCTTAAAACTTCCCATCTCCTGACCACTCCAATGTGGTCCTTCCTGATGTGCCTTGCCTCTTATCTTTAGGCTCTATAAATATAATAAATTGTGTTTTCCTCTCTCTTCTTGTGGCAGCACTTGACTGACCACCTCGTATAAGAATATGTTATTATCCCTTTCTTATTCAGTGAGAAACTTTGTTCTCTAAAATCAGAGACTATCAGAAATTCAGTTTGAAATTATATCAATAAAATTGAAAAACCTACTTTTGTCTGAAGGATCTATATCATTATTTTGAAATCTGACATTGAGAAGGAATCTGGATTTAAAACCTAAGTAATATGCTCTGATGGCTTAGTGGTTAAGTCCACAGTCACTGACCAGCAGCGTCCACAGACATCCCAAGGATCCAGAGTTTGTGACCTGGGGCCAGAGGGAACAATTAAGATGAAGAACTAAATTTAAAAATGCTTCTTCCTCTCTATACCTGCCTGTCTGCCTACTCGCTTTCATGCCTGCTTATATCTTTCCTTAAAACATTTTGCTTAACTTCAAATAAAGGTTTACTGAATACAATGTTCCACATCTAAATTCTGCTTCCAAGGAAATAGGGCCCTGGGCTGTACGTGGTTCATATCTGATGTCTATCTCTTTTACACATTGCTGCTTTGCTTTGAAACTAACAAAATACTATTTAATTTAAATTTGATCTGTTACCCTTCCTTAGAGTCCAGTAAATATCAGTTTTGCTTTGTTTGGTAGAGACACGCATGCATCCTCTGGTGTGCAGTATCCCTCATCGCAATTAATAAAATGATCTGATTTTGTTGAACTGTATAGGTTGTTCCTAGGGTTCTTAGGCTGCTCTGACTAAGACAATCAACACAAATATTATCCACAGGACACTGGTTGAATAAACAATCATTTATGCACAAGTGAATGGCTCCGCAGTCAGGAAATAAAAAGAATAAAGAAGATAACTGTTAACTGATAAAGATCAATTTTTCAGAATATCCTGTTAAATGGCAAAAAAAATTACATTCATGTGAAGATACTAAGATTTTGTGTGTGCAGTATATATACACACATACATATTTAGAGATACAATTTATTTCTTTTTTTTAAAGGAAAGTTGCAGAAAAGAATGAAGGCAAGCAGAGACAGGAGAAAGAAGCACTTTATCTATTCCATTTAGTTGCTGTTCCTTCCAGTCTCAGGACAAAAACTCACATCCTTGAGATGCACACGGACGGCAAGTCCAAAGGTGGCTGACCAAACTACTACTCTAATAGGGCACACTTAGATCTGTATTTATACTGACAACTGAATATGTTAGTTAAGGAAGATATACAGATGAAAATATAAAGTTGCATAGGTATATAAGTAATTCTATTTAGATGTAAAGATAAAATAAATGTATCTATATAGATCTACATGTTTTATTTAACCCAACATATTCAGTTACCAATATAAAATTAGTGATGACCAATACAGTCAATATAAAATTATGAGAAATGTATATATATTCAAAATTATATGGAGAGGATGGTTATTTCTAAGAAACAGAAAAGTAGCACTAGAAACTAATAAAATTGAAATGATTAGCAATTGGGGGTGATGTCAGACTCTGAAAATACCTTTTAATACAGTTTAACTTGGAATCATGCAAAAATGTTATAAATTTAAAGACAAGCTAATCCAAAAAGGAAGCAAACTTTAAAATTAAACAGAAATAAATGTAACAGTGCATCAAATTAATAAGATAGTCATTCAGAGAAAAGATTTTGAGGTCAAGTAAGAGTTTAATCACAGTGTTCTGAACTTTATAGCCTTAAATAAACCTATTATAAAGACAAAAAGAAATGCAAAGAAATTCAGTACTTTACTGAACAAGTTTACAGTTGGTGGTAATACTGGAGCTATATTTTTGAAACTATTAAATGCATCCTATAGGATGAAATATATATTAATGCTATTAGGAACCATGGTTTTCATTTTAAGAGAAGCAAGTGTAAATTAAGAGAAAGAGATGTGCTCTGATGGAATTGCAAATTAGTCAGCTGCCTCTGGCTGAGAGCACAGGTCACATATCCCAAGAACCTGGGTTCAAGACCAGGGGCCAGGATGAAAATCAAGATCAACAACTAAATAAAAAAAGTACTTCTTCCTCCTTTCTCTTCCTGTCTGCCCATGTCTGCTTGCCTTTATTCCTGCCTGCACCTTTCCTTTAAGAAAAAATAAAAAAGAAAGAAAAATCATACAGTATTAAATCTATACTGGGAATATAAGAATAAGCTTATGAGGTAGGAAAAAATATATCAGCTCAAAGTCCTAGACACAATTATACTCAGATAACACGGAGGCCACTTATCACTTATCTTGTCTAAAACTCAAGATCCCTGGAGAAATCATCAATTTGAGGTCTGTAAACTGGAAAATACAAATACAAATGAGATTTAATTTGAATTCAAAGACTAAAAGTGTTATGAAAGGAACAAAGGAACCACACTGACAGGATTACCTTTAGTCAGTTTTGAGACAGTATGAGCAACAAAATGAGCAACAGCAATTGACTAAATTATAGTGAATGAAAGAAAAAAATATGTGACATTTCAAAAATTAAACAAAAGCATAGAGGCCAGGGAAGGGATCTCAGAAGTCTGTGAGTTAAAGAATGGAGAAGAAAAGGCAGAATTAGAAAAAAATATTTTGTATTAAATCTCCCTGTGTCAAAATAAATTGAGACAAATTGCAACAAAGTGATACTGAAATCATAAGGAAAAAGGTTGTTGGGAAACAGATTGTTCCTCTGTTGCTAAAGTATCACCAACCGATTATCACAAAGAAAAATCTAACTATACAAGAGAGGTAGCAACTTGACAAATGCCTACTAACATCACTAATGATTAAATGGGGACATTATGCATTAATATACATCCTGATAGGATACTATATGAAGTAATACCACGTAGGAAATTTTCAAATCTCTGAACCTGCACAATCTAATTCAGTAGCCATTGGCGGGTTCTATGTGGCTATTGTGAACATGAAATGTGGCTAGTGTCACCGAGGAACTGAATTCTAAATTTTATTTACATTTAATTAAGGTTACAAATAAAGTCGATTCAACTGATAAAATCTTTTTAGTATGTTTGGAACAATTGGGGTTTGTACATCTACCTTTTCAACATTAAATTTTATAAAAGACAAAAACAGATCAAGAATTTCCTATGAAAATTTAGCACCCACATTGAGAAGTGCTGTAGATGTACATACACAGAATTCTAACAAATCATTGACAACTGAACATACTGGGTTAAAATAGTATATTTAAAAATAATTTCACATTTTTAATTTTCCTAATTGGGCTACTTAAAATAAATCTGTACCTTGCATTCTATTTGTATGAAAGAGTACTGCTCAGGATCTAATGTCCAATTTACAAGAAATACAGGAGGTAAAATCCTGGAAAAAAATCGTCAGAAGGCCAACATCTTACAATGGAATATGGACTCCTGAATTCTTACAAAAACAAATAAAAGTTAAAAATATACAGGAAAATAACTTATGTGAGATCCATCAACAAAATGAAATGTGTAAGTCTTGTGTGAACTCCAAACAAGTCTTCTCCCAGCAAAAAACAAAACCAAACCAACCAAAAACACCTGACAACTATAATAGATACATTAAGAAAACTGGAAAACAATGATTTTTGGGGGGCTGGGACAATGGACTTCTGCTTCATTTTACTGGAAGATTATCCTCAGTTTTAGGAGGTGCAGTTTAAGATTAAAAGGTAAATGAATAAAATTTACCATTTACCACATTATATCTATCTACAGACGGGCCCTGGTGGAGTAATGGTTAGGTCAACTGCCTCTGTACACTACATCCCAAGGATCCGGGTTCACTTGGGAGGGTGAACAACAAATGTGAAATAAAAACAAAACGTTTCTTTTTCCTCTCTCTGCCTGCACCTTTCCTTTAAAATCAATACGTGTTTGTGTGTGTATGCATATAGACAACAAAAGACAACTGAGACAAAAATAAACAAGACGAACTAAATAAGTAAAAGTATTTCTTCCTCCTCTCTCTTCCTGACTGCCTCTGTTCCTCTTCATTTCTGCCTGCACCTTTACTAACAAAGAAAAAAAAAAAAAATAGAGTAAGAGTCTGAAGGAATAACTGGGAGGTAAAAACATCCACCTGTGAAAACCCACCTTGCGTCTGGTAAATTCTCTTCCAACAGAAATCAGACCGCAACGTCTTTCTTCCCAGAGACGACGCTAGGTGAAGCTCTGGGGCTCTGCAGGCATCTGGGAGGGGAAGCCGACCCGTGATCAGTCGGGAGGTGCAGCTGCTCCTCGATGATCAGTTTGGTGCTTCTATGCACTCATTCACTCCTGCGTTTATTCACACGGGATGCACTCGCTACCTAACAACCTGGAGAGGTTTCTGCCGCGGGTTCACCGCCGACACCACCGCCGCAACAAGGCCCCGGAGCTCACCCACAGAAAAGCGGTCGGCTGTGACAGCGGGGACGCCGGGGTCGGAGTCACCGTGAACCCACCGACAGAGAAGCTTTTCTCTCTGACAAAGGAGTCAACGCTTGATCTGGAGGCTCCAGATCTGCAGGCCGCGGCTCTGAGGAGGAAGCCGTGACTCAGGAGCGCCTGCGGAGGGCAGCGACGGCCAGCACCCTCTGACCCCCGTGCATCTCCTCCTGCGGAGATGCTCCAAAGTCAGACTAGGGAAAAAGAAAGTTAATCTCCCGCACGCGAGGGAGGGCGCATTAAAGATGGCTGCCCACTCGCGCAGGCGCAGATGCAAACGCGCGCACTTTCGGTCTCCACGAACCGCCTAAGGGGCTGGGCTTTCCGGTCACGGCAGCCCCAGAGGAAAATGGTCGCTATCCTCCTTAGGAGCCTGGGTAGGTTAGCGCCCAGAAGCAGGGCTGTGACCGAGGCTGGCGTCCTGGTTTATTTCTCCCCAGACCTGTGCCTTTTACAGTTAGATGACTGGCACTGAGACATGCAGGGTCCATACTGGTGTTCATTCAGAGGCCTTGGGCAGGGTGGGGGTGGGGGAGCTAGAAACCAATCCACTCTGCGTTCTTTTGGTCAAGAGTTTTGAATCTGCCACTACCTGTGCGGAGAAGGGAAGAGTAATATATGGAATAAATTGTTGTTTCAGCATTTTCTCAGGTATTCTTGGAACACATGAGTAAGGACATTGCCTGAGGATGACTGACAACTCTCCGACACCCAACACCCCATGAAACAAACTGGTTAATTGGATACAATGGATTCGAAAACTCCAGACCCTTAGTCCTTAATGTCACCATCTGTAACCCTGATCTCCATGCCATCCTCATGCATTTTTAAGCGAGATCTTTAATGCACTTTGAACTTTGGGTTGTGAGAGCCACTCTGGTAGGTCTCTGATTTCCATTGTTTCTGAGAGAAAAGGTCAAGCGCTTAATCATTCTTCTCAGATACCAACAGAAAAAGAAAACAGCTAGCCATAATTTAGAAGGCACAGAGTGGAATGTTCTGGATATTAGCTTTGAGTTGGTTAAAGACCAACTCTGCAGTGACTTCCCATGACAGATTCAGGGGAGTTATTATTTATGTCATAGAAGGAAGCAGAAAATCAAGTTGGTAGTGCACTGTCTACAAGTCTTAGGAATTCTCTAAATTGTCTTTTGGTAAAAGGGGAGGGAATTTCGAATGGCTGTAATTCTATCTGATGTGAAGGCTTTACTTTACGGGGATACGTCATGAACTAGACGGTGAGCCTTCTGAATCTGACCAAATTGTAATTTATCTTCAGAAATTTTATGTCTTCATATTGTCAGTGTTCCAGCAAGAGATTCCTCTTAAAAGTTAGATTAGGTGGCAAGTCCTCTACATCTAGGATCAAGGTATATAAAACAGGGAGCTTATAAGTCTTGGACATTTTTTGACTGAGAACCTAAAAGAAGTATGAAGTGCCTTTTTGAAGTCTATAATTCAGGTGTATTGTCTTGTTGCAGGAAAGAAAGAAGGTATTGGGAGTCAAGGTGTAAGGATATACTAAGGAAGTTTGAAAAAAGACCTATTATGCTGATTTAGGATAAGGGTGTTACAATGACTAGTACAAGGAAAGCCTAAGCTCTTGGTTATCGTATCTGCAACAACTCTTCACGTTAAAACAAACGAAAAAATCCTACAGGAAAGCTCTCATCCAAATAGGTTTATGGGAGCAAAAGGACTGAAGTGAAAGATGACTGTTGATAAGTGGAGGGGTGCAAAGAAATAGGCAAGGAGAAGACACAGAAAGGGGAATGGAGAGAATGTGAATACAGCTGATCTTACACCATAAATCCGCAGTTAGGTCTGTGATGTTTGCCCGTTTTCTCTTTACTGAATATGTTCAGACATTATTTTCCTTATCACTATGCCCTAAAAAATACAGTCTAACAACGATTCACATAGCATTAGGCATTGTAAGTAAACTTGAGATGATTTAAAGTATACGGGAGCATGTAATTATAAGCAAATATGATGCCATTTTATGTAAGGCACTTGAGCATCCTCAGATTTTGATATCTGAAGGTCCTGAATCAAATCTCCCCCTTCAGAGACTGTACATCAAATCACAACGTTGTACACTTTAAATGTATTGCTATTTTGTTTCAATAAAGGAGGGTCATGGGGGGGGTATATAAAAGTCCTGTCTTTTGAATATTTCAAAGAGCTAAAGTTCCAGAGAAGGACAAACCTTTCCTAGACAACTAGAGTGTATCTAGTTGTCTTCTCTATGGACATTTGATGAGATTGGCCTGAACACTGATGGCATAGATATTCCAGTATTCTATGAAATCAACAGAGATGTTAATAACAGCATGGACTGGTGTGATGGACTGGACTCTAGAAATCCTAAACACAGGACTGATTTTTCTCTTACAGGGAAATGCTGGGGTTCCAGGCTAGAAGAGCAGTACGATCTGCCTTTGTATCATTGGGCTGAGGAAATACAGTCACACTAGAAATAAAGGCCTGAAATGTGGCAGATTTCATTTAAAGACATTTGCCATACTGGAATTGCTAGAGATCTGAGATTAAATCATACCTAAAGAAGAGGCTGGGGGTCAAAAAAGGTAGAGAAAGACCTGCTTTGTAGAAAAAGTGAACCATTAAGGAAGGTACTTGCAACAAACTGATCTCAGCCTTGAGATACAGAAATTCAAAATAAAACTTGGTTTACCTAAAGTGGCCAAAGAAGCCCAACCAACCCCAATTGTCAACTGGACTAAGAAAATCAGCCCCTCAAGATTATTATTAAAAATGGTGAACCTTCAATTGAAGAAATTAACATAGACTCATTTAGCTATGCTTCCTTTATTCATGCCTGTATCTAATTAACATGAGACATGAATGACATCAAAAAAGCATAATGATAATCAAGAAGACACTGATTAGCAGACAGATAATTCAATTACTGGAGTTGGCATAAAGATTTTTAAAATAATTGAATTATTTTCATAATTATAAATTATGAAAAACAAAAATTTGTGAAGATGTAGAAAAAAGGGGAAATGGATACAATGAACAAAAAGAAAATTTCAGTATCGAATAGGAAACCAAGAAAACAGTCTAGATTTTGAAAAAATGCAATATATCTCTGATTAAATCCTGATTGGATAGATTTATAAGCAGACTGGATAGGGGAGACAGCAATAAATATGTCTATCTCAAATAGTCAGGAAAAATTAAAAATTAAACCTAAATATACAAAAAAGGGATAAGATCATAAATTAAAGGATTAACAGAATTGAAAGCTGTTTTTTAAAATATCTAAATCCCTACACCAAAAAGCAAACACAAAAATTACTGACATTCGGAATACAAAAGAATATATAATTATGGCTTCCAGGTATTAAAAAATAGAGATTATAAGCAACTGTGGGCCAACAAATTTGAGAAGCATAGAATGGACAGATACAATTGAGCAAAACCAAATAGACCAAACAAACTTTAAATAATCTTTTGGCTATTTATATTTTTACTATGCTTCACCAAAGAATCTTACAAAAGCTTCCTGTGAAGAAAACTCAGAGATTTGATTCACTGGTAAATTATTCCAAACATACAAGGAGCAGTTTAAATTTTATATAAAATCTTTCAGAAAAGTTTCTAACTCCATTTATGAAGCACATAAACCTGATAAAAAATAGACAAGTAGTAACATAACAAACCTCTCAGCCTAGAAGTAATTTTTTTTTAAAGTAGAATACTGAATCTAGCAAAATGAAAAGACTAACACGCTATCACATACCATATCCCAGTGTAGTTTATCCCAGGAATGCATACTGCTTTACAACTGAGAAATCAAGTAATATAGTAATTCACCACATTAACAAACTAAGTATGCATTTTTAAGACCCTCATACACAAAATAAAATTTATATCCATGGGTAAAATTTAACATCCATTTATGATTCAAACAATCCTAACAATCTGGGGCCATCCTGCTGCAGTAGTACTTTGGTCAACTGCCTCCAGTCTAAGCATAGTCCACATGCATCCCAAGAACTGAGGGTCAAGTCCCAGGCTGGGGCGGACAACCAAGATGTACAACTAAATAAATAGGTACACCCTGCTGGTCTAAGCTTTTAAACAAGGCATAGTATACATACGTCTCAAAGTATCCCCTCTTCAAGACCCGGAGCTGGGGAAACAACCAATGATGAACAACTGAATAAAATAAATGAAATGCTTCTTCCTCCTATTGGAAAAAACGTCAAAACAAGGCAATCTGTGAATAAAGAAAATTCCCTTCTTTTGATAAAGGTTAGCTATGAAAAAATAACAATTTTACTTAATGATGAAATATCACTTTCCTCTGATACCTGGAACAAGTAATCATTTTTATTTCTTTCATTTCTATTCATCAATATAAAGCAATGAGGCAAAAAAAGTTAAAAGATGAAGTTTAGAAATCAAATTTCGTTTTATTTTATATTATTGGTATTGATAGGACATTCAAAAAAATCCATTTGAATAAGTAATTGGATTTATAAATGTCACTGGATATAATATCAAGGTATAAAAAGCCCATGTACTAGCCAAAAATATTGAAAAGTGAAATAAAAATATTTAGAGCAAAAACATACCATATACCTCGAAATAAACATAATAAATAATAAAGTTTTGCTTTACAAGTAAAGCTACAAAACACTGTTAAATTTAAAGCTGACCCAGATAAATGGACAATTATGTTAATCAGTTGGAAGACTCAGCAATATAAAGATATCCATTTTATTCAGTTTATACTAAAAAGCTATTGCAATCCAAAGTAGTCCAAGACTCATTTGTGGAAATCAATAAGTACATCTAAAACGAGTACAGAAACCAAATGATGTACAGAAAAGAACATGAAAAGATTGGAAAGCTCTCACTATCAGATTTCCAAAAAATACAAAGCAAACATAAAGACTGAGAAACAAACTTTAGCAATTTAAAGACGTGTTAAAAGATGGCATCTAACTTTTCTGAAAGGATTTCTAGAATGACTTAGCCCAGACTTCGTGGTTCCTTTCCATTGTGAAGACCAGAGGAAGTGTAACATGCTAGCTGATGTTAGTACCTCTGTCGATTCCATCTTTCCACTGCTGCTTCCTCTGACCCCCTCCATGTACATCATAATTGTCTGGACTCTATATAATTCAGCTGGTGCAGACTCTATTCTGGTTTCTGAATGAGCATGGGTGCCTATACAAATTAGAGTATTACATTCCTCTGGCTACACTGATTGTATAATTGTTGGCAAGTGAGTCAGATTCACTTTTGAGAAACATTGGCATTGTTCAAAAAGACACTCTCTTCTCTTTGAGACTTCAGCCTAGAAAGAAAGCAGCCTGGATCTCCTGAGATCCACTGAGAAGAGAAATAGCCTGCCAGGAAGGATAGTTAATGCAGGAAGATGTATAACTAGAACATGAAGACAGAGCTCATCAGGACTAACATCTTTTTATCTCAAGTATCCAGCCATGCCCGAAGCTAGTAATACCCAAGGATTTTTTTTTTTTTTTTTGGTAAACAAGTCAATACATTCCCTTTTATAGCTTACAGAAAAATGAAGAGTAAAGAGACAAGTCGGAAACTGGGAAAAGTTATCTGCGATACATGTATACAATATACATTATAATTTTCAGATATATAATATATAACACACAGCTTAAATATATGTATGTTTATGTAACTAAACTATGAGATACACTTACATACAATAAAGGACAAATAACCAGAAGGAAACCCTTCAAATAAAAATGGAACCAACATTGGGTGAAATGCTTCAATGGGGGTGCACTTGTCAGAAATATCCAAATAGCCAATAAGCACATATCAGAGTATTCAAAATCATTACATATCAAACAAATTAAAAACAACCCCCAAGATTATTAACATATCCTCTAATGAATGGTTAAAATTATAAGGTGCTAGCTAGTTATTTGGAACAGTTGGAACATTCATGCCCTTCCTTTAGGATTATTGGTGGAATTAATCTTTGAAAAACTGAAATACCTGTAAAACTAAACATAAAGACTACCTATAATGCAGTAAACTTATTCCTGCATAAAAAGCACATATTGAAGGCAAATTGTCTTCAGTCTGCCAAAGAGCAATTAAAAGGTAAACGAGACATTATGTTGAAAAAAGAAACCAAATACATACCTACATATGTACAAACACTAAACACATATTTCTAATATTTATATGAAGACAAAGAATAAGCAAACCTAATCAATTATAATAGCAGTCAAAATTATGGTTGCCTCTATGGAGCAATTGTTGAGAAGGAAGATGAAAGAACTTTCTGGACCCTTGGAAATTAAGTTTATAGGAGATGTATACATATATATATATATATATATATAAACAGATTATACATGTAAAACTATATGTATGTAAAATTTCATCAAGTTATATACTTAAGATTATGCATATTAGTGTATGCATGCCTTAATAAAACAGTACAAGTGATTAAGGGGAAGTGAGATAGGTATAGAGATAAAGGGAAAATAAATGGAAGAACAAAGTTATTCAAATGCAAATGTACCCAAACTACAAATCAAATAGTTTTCATTTTTTTTGATTAAAAAAAACCCAGTAAAATCTTCTCTATTTGAAGTATCAAATATGAATCTTTCTCCAAGCTAGCATGCCAACTCTCTGATGCGTACCTCACTTACACCTAATTTTCTTGACTGTCCACAACTCTTCTTGCTTTTCTGAGGTCACAGAAGACTTGTATAGATGTATCTTTCCCTTTGAACAGAGTAACATGATGGAACTGGACTATACAGATGGAAATAATCCTGCTCTAAACTGGGGTCAATTCTATAGTCAGTTGACATATCAAAAGGACTGTAATATCAGCAAAAGAACAATACTAGATCCCAGAAGCCATGTCTAGTCATCATGGAGAAACATATGCCGATATCCACAAAACTGATGCTCCTGAGGTAACTGGGGTCAAACATTTAATGTTCTGTTTTGAGCAAGTATTGATCAATGTGTTCAATAATCAGGAAAATGAGCTGGAAACTGGAGAAAGAACAACTGAAGGCTTTGGTACTTTCCTCACATTCATGGGGTTTCTCTTCAGTGGGAGTTTTAAGATGTTTCTTAAAACAAGCAAGAAAATAGAAAGCTTTCCCACATTCCTTACACTGATAGGGTTTATTTTCAGTATGAGATTTGCTGTAATTTTTAAGGGATGAATGATTGGTGAGGGTCAAAAAGACCTATAAAAATATAAAAATATGAAATATAAATATAAATATAAAATATATAAAAATATAAAATATAAAAAATACTTGACAGTCATAGGATTTTAAGACAGTAGTTCTTTCAAGTATATTAAGATTTGGAATGTGACAGAAGGTTTGTCCATGCTGATTTTCTTCATTATATTCATTGATATTCTCCACCACAGGACTTCTTTTAAAAACACCAAGTAGATTATTAGTAATACATTTTTATGTTTTCTGTCCGGTCAAGTTATAAGCTGAAAGTTCACAGAGGGCTCTATAATGGCCAATATTATCACTGAGTTTTTGCTTATGAGATTTTTCTGGTAACTATTTGCAACTGAGTTATGTGTCAAATATCGGATATCTCAGTCTCATGTGTGGAGCTAAAAAATGCATGAAACCACAATTTTTGACATGGTCTCATAACCATGTTTTAAAATTTCATGACATTTCAACTACTTTCTCATATTAATGGCACTCACCGCAAATTTTTGTTGTGGTTTTCGTTCTGACAGTCAATAGCATGGTATTCCCAGTTTTTGTATAAAATATATGACCAAGAATCATTACTCTTGAGTTGTGTAGTATATTATGTTCATTGGATATTTTTTCTCTATAGAGATCTTGCAGAGAAACTAATTCATTAGCTTTAAATTTAGACTCAAATTCTGAAATGAAAAAGTAAAGGCATCTATAAGCCAAAGGACTTTTCAACAATGGGCTGTTTCAGGACTTTGTTAATAAGCACAAGGGTCAAAATGATAAGCAGCTAAGAAATACCTTCCATGAAGATGGAGACTGATGGTAACACCAACAGGATATCATTAGGAAAGCAAACAAAGGAACCTGACAAAATGTACATGGCCAAATACTAACAAAGAGGAAATATGGAAGGTTTTTCCTAAAGGGCAAGGAAAGTATGAGACACTTATGAAAAGTCAATAAAATAACCTAAGATATCTGTGGAAGGTAAGAGGAAGTTTTGTTTTGCTTCTATTTGATTTTTCCAAATGTAATATTCCCCCAACCCAACAAGGACAGTGTCTCTCATGGATTCTTGCCTTCCTGGTGCTTTCTCTGAATAGGTCCTTTCTTTTCTGTCTCTAGTTCCTCCTCTTCTTTCCACTGTGAGATCAGATAGAGTGTGTGGGTACCCTGTTCTTGCAGAAGGATATATCATGAGACAATACAAGGAACTACAGACATTTCCATGTACCAGGTCAAAATGTTGGCCTTCTGACACTCTAACGATGGGCAAGTGTGACTTTAATTACAACGAAATGCTTGTCAAATATATTTAAAAAAAAAAAAAAAAAAAAAAAAGCTGGGGCTATGGGGAAGATTGCCTAAGATGGCCTAGAACTGATTTGACATTTATATTTAAATCTCAATATTATTGGTGTGCCTGATGCTTATACCCAGGACATTTTGTTCTCTTGTTGAGCATAATCTCAGAGAAAACCAATCTTATAAAAGATTACTCTGAGTCTGTGATAAAATGAAACAAAATGATACTTCATAATATAGTTTAAGGAAAAAAAAAAAAAGCCACTGCGTCAGTCACTGAATACTCCTAATAGAATTTCCTTACTTTCTGTCAGCATCCAGTCTAGAATGACTGCCTGTGAACAGGTTTGAACATCGTGTTCAACTAGGTCAATGGAACAGAATAGAGTCCAGAAATAAACCCACATAAATACTTAACTGGTCTCTGACAAAGGAACAAAGGCAAGACAACAGAAAATAAAATAGGCTTTAAACACATGGTGCTGGAACAACTAACACTAACATGAAAGACATTAAGAAAGACATTATGCTCCTCACAAAAATTAACAAAATACTGAGGGCTATGCCTGGGGTTTTGGGATAGTTTGGGGCTGCCTCAACAGTGAGTAAAAAATTTACTCAAAATGGATCACAGACCTAAATGTAAATTGCAGAACAATAAAACTCCTAGATGATAATTAGAACACAACACAATCTAGTAAAGGCTTGGCAGGCACAAAATGAAAAGCATAATCCAAGAACTAAAGAACTGATAAACAGGACTTCATAAGAATTAAAAAATTTTTTGCTTGGAGAAAGATACTGCAAAGAAAAAGAAAAGCCAAGTTACAAACTGGGGGAAAATTTGCAAAAGACAAACCTGATAAAGAACTGTTATCCAAAATATACAAAGAACTCTTAAAATTCATCAGTAAGAAAACAAACCAATTATAAAAAGAGAACAAAGACCTTTTTTTAAAGGAAAGGTGCAGGCAGGAATGAAGGTGAGTAAACAGGAGGACAGAGGCAGAAAAAGCACTTTATTTAGTTCGCATTGGTTGTTTCCCCAGCCCTAGCTCTTGAACCCAGGACTCTGGGAAATACGTGGGACTGTTCCCAGGGTTTACTAGACTGCTAGGCCACCAGGGCATGTCTGAGACTAAGACTTTTGTTTGTTTTTCCAGTATAATATCCTCTCCAGTGAGGACAGTGTCTCTCATGGATTCTTGTTTGCTTCACCTAATAGAGATGGCAACTAAGCTTATGTTGATGCTTCACATCACATCATCAGGAAAATATAAAAGTTAAAGGAGATGCTATTGCATGTCTATTGGAGTGGTCAAAATTCAGAACACTGACAATAGCAGATGCTGGCAAGGATGCAGAACAACAGAAACTCATTTGTGGCTGATGTGAATGCAAAATGAAACAGCCACTTTGGAATACAGTTTGGTGGTTTCCTTACAAAAGGAAGCATGCAATCCAGCAACCATGCTCCTTGGTATTAATCTAAAAAAGCTGAAAACATGTCCAACGAAAACCTGCATAAAGATGCTTATAGAAGCTTTATTCATAATTGCCAACACTTTGAAGGTATCAAAATTTCTTCCAGAAGAGGAATAGAAAGATAGACTGCGGTACAGACGACAGAACATTATATAGTTCTGAAGAGGGTGGGGGTCAAACTATGAAAAGAGATGGAAGAATTTTTAAATGCATAGTACTAAGTGAAAGAAGTTAACCTGGAAAATCTACATACTGCATAACTCCAACTACAAGACATGATGGAAAAGGAAGAAATATGGAGACAGTTAAAAAGATCAGTGGTTATCAGGGGTTAGGGAGAAAGGAAGGATGAATCGACAGGGCATGGAAAATTTTAGGACAGTGAAACTACCCTGCACACTTTAACTGTGGGTATCTGTCATTACATATTTGTCCAATTCACAAAATGTATACCAAGAATAAAAAATATGTTAGCTATGGACTCTGGATCATGGTATGTAAAATTAGGTTCATCAACTGTAAAAAACAAAGGCACAACTCTTGTGGGGAAGGCTGTGTGTATACGGGGGCAGGGGGTTCATGGGTAATCTTTGTACTTGCTGCAAACTTAAAACTGCTCTAAAAAGTTTAAAGTATATTAAATATTGCAATTCATGGGGTATGCCTTAGTAGCCTAGTGGATAAGACCACTGGACTCAATCCACATATATCCCAAGGACCCAGTTTCAAGACCTGGGGCTAAATGAAACAACCAACGAACTAAATAAAAATGCATGCTGCTTCTTCCTCTCTGCCTGCCTATCTGCCTATTTGCCTTCATTCTTGCCTGCACCTATTCTTTAAAAAAAAAAAAGCCCAAAAAACCCAATTAATGTCTACCCAGAACCTCAGAATGTTACTGTATCTGAAAAAAGATCCTTAAAGATATAATCAAATTAAGATAAGTTACACTGGATTAAAGTCAGCCTTAAATACACTGACAAAGTTGGTACCTCTCTGAACAGAAAATACAGAATATTTTAGGACTCTGGTCTTTGAGGATGTGGCTGAGTACTTAAACCAAGAGGAATGGGCTTTGCTGGATCTTACTCAGAAGAACCTCTACAAAGATGTGATGCTGGAGAACTTCCAGAACCTGGCCTCACTAGGTAAGAATGGCAACATTCCTTCATTTGGTTGTTTAGAAAACATTTTTACTAATTGGTGTTGTTCTAGGATTCAGAATACATTGGTAGATAAGACAGACATGGTCACTGAACTTACAGCTTAATGGCTTCACCATGAAAATAAACATCTATGTACTGAACTTTCTCTTTTTCTTGTGGTTGAAAGCCTCAAGGCTTATTAATTGTTCAAAGCATGGCTTCAGACTTCAGAGGTCACTCTGAGGCACAAAGGTAAAGATTGGTGGTTTGTGAGCTTTCGAGAATTTTATAGTTGTCAGTGCCCTTTACTCAAAGACCACCAGGAACATAATTAGAATTAAACAGTTTGGGTTTATTACTCCATGCAGTTTAGGAGAACACATGTCATGAAAAGCTGTGTGGTGTCTCAGAAAATGTTAGAAAGAACATATATTATAGGATTTTGTACTTTAATTGAGTGATTAGGGGGATGAGTCTCTGGCAGAATATTCTTTCATTTTCCTAGATCTTCTGTAACAGTGCTGAAATTTATTCTTTCCCATTTCTAAAAACTGGAAGTCTAAAGTGTCAGCAAGGCAATATTCCTGAATGCTCTATGGAAAATAGCTCTCATCTCTGCCTAGTTTTTCGTGGTTGGCAGTAATCCGTCTCATCTTCACATAGCCTTCTTCTAAGTCTCTCCCTATAAGGACCAAGGATCCCAGCGGCGGCCGCCCTTTGACTGCCGACCCTAAAGCCGAGCTCTTCCGGACCTGCAGCGCGCTGGGCCTCGCCAGGAAGCAGGCAAACAGGCAAACACACTCCTCAGACATTGAGAAAGAGCAGAGAGACAAAGCCGCTGACTCGCGCACGCGCTGACGTGCACTCCCGTTTCGGTTTCTGCGCCGCGCACAGCGTGAAGGGCGGGGTCTCGGGAACTGGGAAAGTGGGATTACGTAAATAGAGGGGCGGAACGGGGCGGTGGCTGCTTTTCCCTACAAGTGTTGGAGATATGCTAATTTCCTACCGTGGAGAGAGGGGGTTGGACTAGGGGAGGGGTGTTGGGCGGGGCTTTGGCATAATCAAGCCAATGGCACGGCTTGGATGACTAAATCTGAGATGCCTTGGGCGTAGTTTAGTTGACTAGAGGGAGGAGGGGCTTATGGAGAGATTGGGGCGGGACTGGGTTGAAAATTCCTTGGCGCTAAAGTTGAATGTTTGGGGCTGGGCTGAGGTAATGACTCTATAGGCGCGATTAAATTTAGGGCATCTCATGCAGGTGCAAAGGATCTAGAAAAGAATGCTCACCCACTGCTTACAGCTAAAGGACACACATACTTTTTTAAGTCTAAACTATGTCAGACCATAAGATTGCCTATTCATTCAATTCCTTCACTAGGGCTTTAGTTTTCCCTTTCATAGTTTTCTTGATTCTAGCTCAGGTAATGGAAAGCTATTGATTATTATTATTTTTTTTTTGGAAATGGAAAGCAGGATACAATTTTATGCATACGTGCATAATGTATGTGGAGAGACAGACAGACTGAGCAACCAATACGAACAAATAAATGAAATAAAGTGCTTATTCCTTCTCTCTCTCCTCCCCACCTGCTTGCCTACCACTGCCTTCATTCCAGCCTGTACATTTCCTTAAAACAAAACAAAACAAAACTACAACAACAAAAACCCCAGAAATTTACTCCTTTCAGTTCTGGAGGCTGGGAGGTCCAAGATCAAGTCGCTGGCCCATTCCATGTTTGGTGAAGTTTCACAGGCTGCAGTCTTCTCCTTGCATCTTTCCTGGGGCAGCCAGAAACAGGCTGGCAGATTTTATCAGCTGCAGCAATGAGGCACTTACGACCTTGTCAAAGGCAGTTGTCTTCAGTCTGTTGAATTGTGAGGAGTCATTATTTTTCATAGCTCTTGGGAATCCCATCTTCCTTTTGGCATTAATGATCTGAGCATACACCAGTAGTCCCCAGAGAGATTGACATGCACTCAGTGTTTATCAGGAAGGAGGCCTGAACCTGAGGACCCTCACATGCTTGCCTGGAGCCTCCTGTTTGGAGGCAAGCCTCTGCTACCCCTCCCCTTCCCCAGATCTCCTATATTCTCATACATGGAAGAAAAGAAGGAATTTTGTTGTTGTTTTTTTAAAGGAAACGTGCAGTCAGGAATGAAGGAGAGCAGAGGAACAGAGGCAAGCATATGGGAAGAGAGGAGAAAAAGAAGCACTCCGTTTATTTTACTTAGTTGTTCACTTTGTTTTTTCCCTCCAAGCTGGGACTTGGAACCTTGGGATGTATGTGGACTGTGCCCAACTGCTACTCCACAAAGGTGTGATGATAGTATTTTTTTATGTAGGTTCTTTTACCTGGAAACCTAGCTGAACTCTAACAGATGTCAATTCATTATTTTGGACTTATAAATAAACAATTTGCTGTAGGTTGTGGCCTTTTTCATGTTAATGAAATACCCCCCCCCCGCCTTTTTTTTTCTTAAAGGAAAGGTGCAATGAAGGCAAATGGGCAGGTAGGTAGAAAGAGAAAGAGGAAGAAGCATTTTACTTATTTTTATGTAATTATTTACATTGATTGTTCTCCCAGCTCCGAGTCTTGAACCTGGGTCCTTTGGATGTATGTGGGACTGCTCCAAAGGTGTACTGGACTGCTAGGCCACCAGAACATACCCTGAAGTCCCTTTTAAAACCTAGTTTATGGTACACAAATATTGAATTATTATTATACTGTCTGAACCTTTAGAGTCAGCAAAAGATGACGACTGCGGTGCTGCTCCAGATGAAGTGACTGTGTCTTGCGCCAAGCAGAAGAAAACAACCACCTCCCGATCAAAGAGAAACTGTACCAACCCTAGACACAATGTCAGCTGTGCATTAAACCAAGTCCTACACCTGCATTGTTTCAACCTAAAACCCTTGTGATCCCTTTTTTGAAAAATTAACCCACTGATGGCTGCCGTTTTCCCTATTAAAAGTGCACCAAAGCCTGAGTTCAGGGGACTGCTCACTCCACTGTGAGCTTTCCTGGCCTGCACATGGGACAATAAAGTCGTGCCTCAGAGGATCTCGACTCCTTTGTCTCGGTCTCTTTCGCCATGGGTCTCTCACTGTCTACCTGAAACTGATATGCTATATGTGAATTACACCTCAACAATAAAAAAGAATTAAAAGATAAAAAAACCCATTCTGGTTTATGAAGACATTTTAATAATATTTTTTGATGAGTGTTATCAAATACTTATGCATCTGTTGAACTGATAACACATATTAGCTCCTTTCTGATGTCATACCTGTATAAAATATTTAGTTTTATATAACCTCGTGGTCTATACATAAAAAAAAATGGTTTCTGGATTTTTTAGCTTGCTTTTTAAAAATATATATTTTCTTTTCTTCTTTTTATCGCAGTACATTTTATTTCACACATAAAAATAACTCATATGTGTAGGCTTCCCATATGTGCACTTTCCCCATTCCTCAGATATATGTCAACACACTTTAGCTTGCTTTTTTTTTCAATCCAACATTTATTCACTCTTTTTTTCCCCCGCAACTATAAATTACAATCACTAGTACATCTGTAATTGCTTATAGTGTGTTCAACCAAGAATGACCATGGGCCAGTTTAAAAGAAATCACAGTACTTCTTAGTGTAATTTGCAAAAGGGGAAAAAGTCTTGGGCCCACTCCTAGGAAATAAGGATTCAGTAACAATAAAAATAGTCAGCCGTTATTCAGTTATTCAGGGAGGTTCATGCATGGTCCCAGGCAGAGCATCAGAGTTCCTCTTTGAAATATTCCAGCTTTGAAAGTGACATCTTTTCCCCACTGCATAACTTCCCAAAACATCTGGTCAACATCCTGCTGTTTCACAAGTCCCTGCTGAATATATGGAATGTATGTAAAAAAATTACATTCAGAAGTGATCCTGTATCTGCAAAAAGAGAAATATTTAATAATTGCTTGAGGCCTCTAATTTAATTCTGTGTTTACAGGACTTACTCTGGCCATCAGAGCACATTTTTTGGGGTCAGAAGCTTTCATAAATTGAATAGGCTGTAACCCTCCTGGCTCAATGCTTAGAGTACTGTTTTCCACAGCCTCCAGAAGAGCTGAAGCCAGCTCACTTTTGGAGAATGTTAAACATGGGAAGATATCTTTCTGATAGATTTTGTCTAAAAAGGGATATGATCTATCCAGTGTGGGCTCATCCTTACAAGATCTGAATTCATTATACACAGTTAAGTCAGCCTCTTTGCAATCTTTCGCAATTGGCTGTATCACACTGAAGTCCTGATGACAGCCACTCATAGCACTGCTGGTACTTTTAGTTCTTGTATGCCGCCTTTTAAGAGGTGTCTTTCCACTTGCAGAGGCTTTTGGGTAGATCAGTGATGTTGGAGAACTGGGCAACACAAGTGTCTTCAATGTAGCTACTTCGGCTCACAGTACATCATCAATCTTTCCTTGTGCTTCTTTTAGCTGCTTTTCTGTTGTTGCCTGCTTGACATTTGCTTCTCTCACCATCTTATGAGCTTCCTCAAACAGGCTAGCTGTGAGTTCCTCCAATTCCTGTCCAAATTGATCCCATACTTTAGAAAGGCTTTCATATGCAATCTTGCAATTTCAGTTCCCTCTGAGCTTTTGCAAGTTCTTCTTTTAATCTTTCCTAACCCAACTTCCAATTAAGATGGACTCTGTAAATGAAACAGACTATCAGTACTCAACCCCCAAATATCATCACTACCCTCACAAACCTCTGTTATAGTCGCACCCTGTAAAAATTCCCTCTTGCATTACAATTTATTTTCACAGTTAATTTAGTTAACCCAGCTGTGATTCCAGAGGTAAAACAAGCTGGATCTGTGACATGAATGCTGACACTAGATATTTCTGCACAATTTAAATGTCTAGGAGATGAATACACAGGCTGTGTAGGAAGGTCAGAAACATCTAAGGCATTAACCTGGATAGGAGCAGAACATAAAGCTGAAGCATGTGGCCGGTGATGACACTTGGTGAGGTAGTGCACTCTTGAGTTCCTGGTTCACACACACCAAGAAGGTCCGGAGAAGTAGGTGAAGCAAGGTTTACTTCATGGAAGTGTTCCAAGGGGTCATCAGCCATAGTAAAAGCCTCATCATAAGATAACTTGATGAACCCACCGTGGCCGCTGCCGATGCTCAGGGGCGCTTGCAGAGCCGCACAGAGAGAACCCCAAGACTGCAGGAGACAAGGATGGTGGGCTGATGCTGCTACCCTCCCTAGCTTGCTTTTGAAAGCCTTCTGGGTTCACCCTGGTGGCCCATGATCAGACTGGGACATATAGAACCCTAGGAGTCTAAAGGAAGTGACTGTTGGCCCCTGTTTATGGCCACTTCTCACCAGGACACCATGCAGAAAGAATGTAGGAGACCAAACTCCTGGAGTGGATGAGACATGACAGAGGGGAAGAATCTTGGAGAAAAAGGTTTGGTATCTTCTTGGAAGTGGGGGTGGGTCTGGGGGTGGGGGGCAGTACAGGGTCACCACAATAGGAGCGGAGTCTTTTTTTTCTTTTTTTTTTTTTAAGGAAAGCTACAGGCAGGGATGAAGGCGAGTAGGCAGGCAGGAAGAGAGAAGAGGAGGAAGCACTTTTTATTTTGTTTAGTTGTTCGTCTTGGTTAATCTCCCTGCCCCATGACACAAACCTTGTATACATCCTTGGGATGTTAGTGGACCACGCTTCAACCAAACCACTGCTCCACCAGAGTGGGCTGAGATGAGTTACTTGCAAAGAAGACAGAAAAAAAAAGACAAGAAGAAAAAATAAAAAAGGAGAGGCTGAATCTCTCGCAGGAGGAAATACACATCATCTCTCCTGCCCTAAGTCCGCTCTTTCCTTAGGGACCTGCTCCAAGAAACACTACTCCTTCATCCCAGGTGGTGAATGATTGGCAAGAGAGAGGGCTTGTTAAAAGGGAAATCACCTGCTTTTCTATTAAAATGGCCCCACTTATGCTAAGGAGATGCTACAATCCTGACTCCAACACAACCCAGTTTCCCTTTACTGGAATGGACTTCCTCAGTCAAGTTAGCCTCACAGAACAAGCCTCAAGTTTTTCCTACTGGTGGGCGCCACCTGGTGGAAACCAGCAAACTTTCCTTACCAGTGTGGCTGGTCATTATGCCCCAGTAGCAGCTAAGGAAAGGCACTGAAGGATTCAGATCTATTAGCTGACTTAGCTAAAGACTATAGCAAAAAAGAAAGAAGAAGGAGGTGGAGGTGGAGTAGGAGGACGAGAAGGAGGAGGAGAAGAAAGCACACCCTATGGAGTAATGATGTGCTTAACTGCCTTTAGCCTAAGAACAGTCCACATGTATTCCAAGGATCCAGGTTCATGTCCCAGGTCAGGGAGAATGACCAAGATGAATAACTAAATAAAAATAAATGAAATGTTTCTTCCTTCTCTTCCTATTTGCCCACCGGCTTGCCTTCACTCCTACCTGCACCTTTACAAGAAAGAAAGAAAGAAGAAAGAAAGAAAGAAAGAAAGAAAGAAAGAAAGAAAGAAAGAGAGAGAGAGAGAGAGAGAGAGAGAGAGAGAGAGAGAGAGAGAGAGAAAGAAAGAAAGAAAGAAAGAAAGAAAGAAAGAAAGAAAGAAAGAAAGAAAGAAAGAAAGAAAGAGAAAGGAGTAGAGGGGAGAGGTGGGGTGAGAGGGAGGGAGGGAGGAAGGAAGGAAAGGAGAGAGAAAGAAAGAGAAACAAAGAAAAGGGCAGGATGGATTCTCTCATGTGAAATAAACAAAAAAAACAAAACAAAACTAAACTGATAAAACACAACGAAATTCACAGGACATTAGACTGTGGCCACCATCTGGGTGGGAGGGGTTGGGGAACAAGGGAAGGAAGGAGTTAATATAGTGGTGGTAATGGGCACTGGAACTACTAGTGGTACAGGTGTGAATTCAATATCCTAACAATCACAGCCACGTGAACAAAAAAAAATAAAACAATTAAATAAAAAAAGACTATAGTAGAGGTGTGATAACTATGGACAAAGGTACCTACCACAACTGTGCTTAGGAGACTGGTTGTGCTATGTCTGACTTATTGTCTTTTTAGCCTCTCATAGTGGTCCCCAGGGAGGAGGGCATCATCTTGTCTCAGAGTGCTAGACACTAGACTGAGACCTTCTCTTGCTACAACCTGTGATGGGGTGTGGGGCAGCACCCCATAGTTTAGAGACGTGTTCCCTCCCTTTTCTTTTTTTCTTCTTTTTAAAGGAAAAATGCAGGCAGGAATGAAGGTGAACAGAGTCAGGCTTGAAGAGAGAGGAAGAAGTAACATCTTTTTTATTTAGTTGTTCATCCTGGTTGTTCCCTCCCATCCCAGGCACAAACCCAGGTCCTTGGGATGTTTGTGGACTGCCTACTTGAGCAGAGGTGAATGACTTATATGTTAATTCCCCAGGGCGCATTCCTCTCCTTTTCTTATTTAGATTAACCTTTTGATTCTCAGAGAACCTGTATTTAAAGCCACTATGAATAAATGGAGGCTGACTCCAGAACATAGAGGTTTAAACAAAACTATTTCCCCTCCCCCCATTTTTTTAAAGGAAAGGTTCAGGCTGGTGGGCAAGCAGGCAGAAGAGAGAGGAGGAAGAAGTATCTTTATTCATCTTCATTTTCATTGTTCATCTTGGTTGTTTCCCGCCCCTCTCTCCCACCCCAGCACCTGGGTCCTTGGGATGCCTGTGTACTGAGCTTGGCTGGAGGTGATGGATTCAACTATTACTCCGCCAGGGCACACAACACCCCGCCACTTTTTTTAGAAACTTTCTTTTCCATCAATCTTATTTCCATTTTCTATTTAAGAGTCTGTGGAAGACCAGTTTAAGACCACTCAGTGGTTGTTCCTATCCATTCAGTGACCAGAGAAGTGGGCTCTGCAGACAAGGCTTCAATGGCAGGCTGAGCGCCTCAGTAGACGCAGAGACATCTGCCTTCAGGAGCTGAAGCCATCCATTCACTGGAAATTCCTTCTTGTTCTCAACTGTATCAGCAGCAGCCTGGTCTTCCTTTTCAATCTCTTTTGGGTCTCTGCCAAAGTGGAGACCCAACTTCATTTTCCACAGGTGTTCCCAGGAGAGGTTGACAAGCATGCGCACAACTTCTGAGTCAGCATCCACCCCTGAGACCCACTGAATGAGCTCCCCTATTTCTGCAGGGGTGGCGATGTCCACATATGCCAGAGGAGAGTCTGTGTTACACAGAACTCTGGTAGGTAGATTAAGATGAGGGTTACCATACCTCAATTTGATGGGGATTGTCCCAGTTTAGTGAAGTTGAAATCCCATCCCCTCCACCTGAACATTCCCATCCGTTCCTGCCCTCTCCTGGCCCCAGCCCAGAAGACCTTCCTCACCAGCCTCAACCTCCTCCCCACCCCAGGTTCCCCAAACCCTCCATCCCCCCCAAGCCTGGTGATCCTCTACTTGGTCCCAGTTTCAACTCTAAAAAGTATGGTAAGGCTATATAAGATGCCTCTGTCAGAGCCCGGAGGTGAGTTCTGGGATGAGGCGATGAGTAACCACCAGAAATCTTAGTTCCCAGAAAGCTGCCTGAACCTGCTGAGCGAAGGTGCCAGAGGTGAAGCAGCCAGCACTGGGAGGGGATGGGGGTAGGGGCAGCAGCAAACTTCAGGGGAATTCCTGAGCGATGTAACAATGACATCAGTTGGGTTTTCAAGTGCAACAATGAAACAAGCTGCCAGCAGAAGCTTCTCCCAGGTTCTCTTTATGATTTATGATATAAATGCCCTCACTTTCTCTTTAAATGTATGGATCCATTTGGAAGTCAAGTTGGTGCCACCTGTGGGTTCCAGCTGCAAGGAATTAAAAAATAGTTTATTATTTCTTTTGTTTACATTGCTATGTATGTTTTAGAATATTGAAATTGCATCTCGGTCTGTATTTCACACCACACCCACAACCAGAATTCTAGTGCCCCTATTCATCGCCTTGCTCCTTCCCCCATCCCCGCCCCCACCAGGAAGCCAAGGTCTTGCATCCTGTGAATTTTGTTGAGATTTGTCTGTTTGTTATATTTGTTTGTTCTTTATATTCCATATATGAGTGAAACCATCCTGTATTTCTCTTTCTCTTTCTGGCTTATTTCACTTAGCACGATCACTTCCACTTCCAAACAGGTTGTTGCAAAGGGCACAATTTCATCTTTTTTTTTTTTTTTAATTTAAATTTAATTTTTTTTAACACCGGCAGCAAGGAATTTGAGGACTTTTTTTTCCATTTGCAGGACATCAAGGGCTCCAGACTTTGGGAAAATTTCCCTTTAAGTTACATTAGGAACCTAGAACAATGCTGTGTGGACCCTTCTCTGGGTGGCCTGGAAAGGCAAGACTATCCCCTTTATTAGAACACTCATACCAAATATGATTGCCTTAATGAATGACATTCAAAATAATATGAGTAAATGATTTGAAATTGTTGAACTATGAAATCAAATACAGTCATCCAAACTGAGAAGGTAATTTTGTTATGGCAGAGCTTCCAGACAGTGAGAGACTGACAGCTGAGCACTCAAGGTAGAGAAAAGGCACTGGCTCAGGGGTATTGTAACCCAAAGCTGAGCAATCGGGGGTCTAGGGGAGATCCTTTATACTTTGAGGCAATGATTCATCTCCTTGGCTACGTGTGGTTTCTACAGGCAACTCATCACTTATGTACAACTGCAGAGTAGGGAGCTGATGCTCCTTTGTTCTTGGTCATGATAACAGGACATAGCTGCAGTCTCCATAGAATAGGACATAGCTACAGCCTTTGTAGTACTGTGGAAAATTCCTGGCAGACTAACTTTTGCACTGGGGTCAGGGAAAAGATCTTCTACCACAATTTAAGTCTGAAGCACAAAGTAGGCAAGTACATGAGCTCTCATAGTAATTTATTAGGGTAACATAATACAGGGATCCTCCTTACTGGAGCTGTGGTTGGGACTTCAGTTGAAGTGAGATAGGTAAGATTTATACCTCTCTCATAAATAAGGGGCCTTCTCATATGCCTCCCTAGTATTTGTTCTTTTCTCCTATTTTTTTTAAAGAGAGGAAGGAAGGAAGGAAAGGGAGGAGGAAGAAGCATATTTATTTATTTAGTTGTTTTATTTTGATTTTTCACCTGGGCCCTGGGTCTCCAAGCCAGGTTCTTGGGCTTTATATAGTCTGCATGCCAGTGTCTCAGTTACCTGAGTTACAAGGCTTTACACACTCATGCTTTTTTCTGATTAGTATATTAAGAATGCAACTCTGTATTTCTAAATATTCAAGTATTTTACATTCCACATAATAGTGAGATCATGTGCTTCTTTTTCTATATTTTATTATTTTAATACATTTTATATTGAGACAGCGTTGCTTTATAACACTGTTTTAGATGTGCAGGTTTACTCTTCATCAAATATAGACTATCACATCACCCACTACCAATTTCTGGTAACCCTCCACCACTGTCCATTGGACCCCAACTATTTTATTTTGAAGGAGAGGTACAGGCAAGAATGAAGACAAGTAGGAAGGTAGGCAGACTGAGAAAGGAGGAAGAAGCACTTTATTTTATTTCCATTTTCGTTCACATTGGCTGTCCCCATGGACCCAGGACTCAAACCCAGGGCTATGTCCTTTGGAGGCAACTGATCTAACCACTGCCCCATTAGGGCACACCTCCCACTAGCTTTTAAAACATATTTTAATATTTAATAAAATTAGTCCTTTATATTATGCAAGTTTAAAAAAACTTCAAAATATTCGTATAATTTTTTCTTACATTGACTTTTCCCCCAATCAATGCTAATTATTTAAATGAAGATTTCTCATTTATGCTAGGAACAAAAAGCATCTAGCTTTAACTACTACCTTTTTTATTTTTCAGGTTATTATTTTTTATTGTAACCATTATTCTATACATTAAAATACTTCCTATCTATAGGTTCCCTATTCCTTAGATATATTTCAACACACCATGCCCTTCACCAAATCACCACGTGTTCTTCACCATTGTCCAGTGGGCTCTGCCACCATTTGACCCTGCCTCTCCCATTCCATACTGGTATCTCAGTTCTGTTGCAAGTGTCCAAAGGTTGGTTTTGTTTCATCTGTTTCTTTGTTTTGTCTATTCACGTTCTACCGATGCCCACTACTTTTTGCTCCCACCTCCCAAAGATGCTTATTCCATATATTTACTGCAAGTAAGGAGATTAATATTTTGTATCAATTTATTAACTCCAAATTAACTTACTTCTCTATCACAATTTGATTCAGTGTCTCTGAAGTGAATATAAACAGAAACAGGTAAATAGTCAAGAAATTAATGAGGATAGTGTTTTAAGTGGAGTTGTGTTTGCCACCACTAAGAAATATTGCTGAAGGTACTGGAATGCAGGGTTCTGCAGTGTGAATGCTTTATTTCTGTATCTATCACCCAAGATGCAAAATACCTCATTTTATCCCAAGGTTAAAAACCAGTAAACTTAAATAATACGAATCGCACCACAAAAGGCAGCTATTTTGAAAGACTAAAAATATCACTTGGAAATAAAGTTATGTATGTGGTGGGGGAGCGATGTACTGAAATGGGTGAGCACAATGTGAGAGAGAGGAGCTGTAAAATAGAACAACCTATATGCCACGTATCTCAGCAGAGCAGGCTCCTGCACATGCAGGCTTCCTAATAGTAGATGTGTATTTGTTCACAATATTAAAGGGCATCTAGGAGATGGTGAGAGGTTGCCAACCTGAAATCTATTCTTGACACCTTGCTTTCTTCCAATGTTGAATAGAAGTTCAAGAACCATGTGAATCTGGGAAGAGGATGAAAGACTTATCACTTTACACTTTCCTCCAAAATAAGATTGTGATAATTTATCAGCAACCTTTTATTTTCTCTCTTAACTCAGTTTCCAGAATCACAATTAGCTTTTTAAATAACATAATTGAAATGAATTCAGAGTGTATTATAATCACGCCTGTTACTTCTATAAACGGTTATATATAAGTAGCAGCTGTGAAACCCTGAATTCAGAAAGACCAAGAGAATAAGATGGCCAAAATTTACATTAGTAAAAAGGAGTCTGAGATAATCTATCTCTTTCAAGATTTGGTGAAATAATTTTTGAAGCATACATCTAACTCCTAAATCAACCAATTAAAGTTTTTATCTCATGGCACAACTATAGATATTTATTTTAACACATTGCTGATTTATTTCCCTATTTTTAGCTTTGTTTTAAAATATTTTCCTTCGTATGCCCTGGTGGTTTAATAGTGTAGTCCGCCAGATGCAGTCCACATGCATCCCAAGGATCCAGGTCGAATCCATGGCCAGCAGGCAACAACCAAGGTGCAAAACAAAACACAATGGATAAAGTACTCCCTCCTCTCTGCTTGTCTCTGCTCGTCGTCATTCCTTCCTGAAACTTTGCTTTAATAATAATAATATAATAATATAATAATAATATAACATTTTGCTTAGTGACATACGTCAGACAGAAAAAGATAAACAACATATATTTGATTTCACTCATATGTGGTATGTAGAGAAATCAAATAAATGGGTAAACTAAAATAAAATAAATGGGTAAAGTAACAATAAAATTTTTGACTGTAAGTTCAAGTCCGTGCTTACCCGAAAGGAAGGGGAAGTGGGCTGGGCAAATGTGGTAAAGGGGATCAATTTATGGTGATGGCTAGAACTAGATTTTCAGTGGTGAACTTAATATAGCATGCACAGATGTTGATTTATAATAATGCATACCTGAAACTTATATGCTATAATAATACAATATTATTTAATAAAGAATAAAATAATTTAATCAAAAAGGCATCTGGAATTATTTACAGTAAGGAATCGAAAGTTGCCTGAAGAATGGGCACAGAAAGGCTGCGCCTGAAGGTGCCCTGTCACTTGGGAAGGTGGAACTGCTGGGCCTTCCTGTTGGCCACTGTCTTGTAAAAAGGGAAGAGGGGAAATGGGTGACAGTCATCCGCTGCCATTTCTTCCACTGGGTCCTTGTAACTCATCTCATCCAGTCATTCTCTGTCTCTTCTTTCATCCTTTGAATGCCACCCATAGTCAGGTCAACCCACTTATCTCATCAATAGAACAGCTGTCTGTGAACTTTTGTAAACAGATGACTCTTTTGCTTATGTATAAGGTTTTCCATTTTGTTCTGCAGGACCCACCGCTTGAACTTGACAGTAACCAGTTTCTATGACACATTTATGGGCAGTCTTTATGATTTACATGGTCTCGCTTCCAGTTGGCATCCAAATGTCCTGTCCTTGGCCTGTTTTGATAGCTTTAACTGTTGCTAGGTCTTCCTCTGCTTTGTAATCCTTAGAAAGTACCTGGCTTCTATCTGCAATGTCTCTATATATAACTTCCACATGTTTCGATGTCTCCATTTTATGCACATTCTCCTGGGTGCCCAGATCTGGTTGTGCCAGATTTCTATTTTAATCAAAGAATCTTCTTTCATGTGCTCATTCAGTTCTGCAGTAAGGCTAGGTATTTCATGCTTTTTCTTTTCTTTTTTTTTTTTTTTTGAACTATAGGTTCAGGCAGGAGTGAAGGTGAGTAGGCAGGCAGGTAGGAAGAGAAAGGAGGAAGAAGCTTCTTTATTTTACTTTTAATTTTTTATTTAGTTGCTCACACTGGTTGTTTGCCCCAGGACCCAGGACTAGAACCCAGGATTACGTGACCTGGGCTCCTTTGGAGGCAATTGATCTAACCTTCTCCACCAGGGCTCACCACCATGTTTTTTTCATGTATATTCAGAGCTCCCTCTGGGACCAGCATTCTAACAGAAGTGGGGACTTTGCTCTGTAACTGGTAGATGTTGTGTGTGTTCTGGTCTTTCTCACTGTCCTTTTCATAGGTTCATTCACCAGGATCTCTACACCTTCATCACGGTTTCATTTTTGCTTAAGTCAGCCACCAAATACAACTGCCCTACTTGATAGGAGACCATGCACAGTTTGCTCATCAGTGGTTTCTGGCTGAGAACTTGTTGACCATCATCAGGCAGACAGATGAATCCTAACCAGCGCTTACTCCCTAAACTTCTGTTCACCCTGCTCCATTACTTCCTTAATATTTATCTACAGACAAAGACAGAATCCCTAGATATTACTGGAGCAGTACCGTGTCTCTTGTGGCTCGGCAGCTACCCGCTGCATGCCCGGCCTCCACTTGCATGTGACCCAACCCCGCCAGGCTGCCTGCTTAACTTCACGGTGATTGGCACAGTCCCCGGGGCTCTCGCTGTGGTCACTGCCGGGCTTCTGCCGCGGAAACAGCCCGGAGCTCCGGGTTCTGCAACGTTGCACAGTGAATGATTTAACTGGAGTTGCGGGAATGCAAAAGATGAACACAGCGCTGGCGTCCTGTTTGTTTGTTTCACTTACTCTAAAATTCTTTTCCTTTTTAGGAGGTAGCTCAGCCATATGGAACCAGAGAATCTAACTTGTATCCGTAATTCACATTTTGCCTTTTGACATCTCATTTTACAATCTCTCCCTAGGTAATCCCTTCTTTTCAGTCTTTAAACTTCGAAATTTAGAATGAGTGTTATTAGGTGATTAAAACTATGCATGAGAGAAAGCCTCTATGCAAACATGCTAAAAAGATCTGCAGTAACTATCTAGGAGTGGTGCTTCTATTCCTGACATGAGAAGGGCATCGCAGATAATCCAAAACATGTGGAACCTGAAGACGACTTCTCCTAGGTCTTGGCAAAAATTTGAGACCGGTGCTAGCTCATTGCACTTCAGAGTCCTCATCAGTGATAAGCCAACCTCTGGAATGAGAGACAACTTCTGAAAACCATATACCTGATAATTGGTTAATCTTCCAAATACATAAGGGACCTCTACAACCTTAGTATTAAGAAAATTAATAACTGGATTACTACGTGGGCTAAGGACTGAAATAGACATTTCTCCAAAGATGACTCACAAATGGGCCACACGTATATATGAAAAGATGCTCAATATCACTATTTATTATGAAAAATTAAATAAAAAACACACTGAAAGGTGTGCTTTGGTGGTTCAGGCACTAGGCCAGTGGTTAGGGAATAGATCATGCACAGTCCAAAGACCTAGATTTGAGACCAGGGGTGGGGGAGGTCTCCCCCAAATAAATACGTAAATAAAAAGTGCTTCTTCCTCCCTCCTCTTCAAAAGAACAACAAAAACCCCTAACACGATGAGATATCACTTCATCCCTGTTAAAATGGCTATTATCCAATAAAGAGAACAAGTGTTATCAAAGACAGGGAAAATTAGAATGCTCGTCCATTGTTAGTACAAAAATATAGTAACCACTATGGAACACAGTATGGAGTTTCCTTAAAAATTAAAAATAGAACTATTATGTGATCCAATTATTCTTCTTCTTGATAGTCACTCTAAAGAATGACTATCAAGATCATGAAGAGATATGAGGACCCCTATGTTCATTGCAATCATTTTTCACAATAATTTAGATCTAGGAACAACCTGAATGCCCACTGATGAAAGGACATTTCATTTATTTATCCATTCATCTGTCAATGGACACACACACATATCTGTAATATTATAAATATAAATGGAATACTACACACATATATATCTGTGGAATGAAGAATTGTTATATATAATGGGATGTGTTATATACAAATATATACATGAAGGATAATATAAAACATACATTATTATATTATAAATATACTATAGAAAAATATTAAAATGTAAAAATGTATATAAGTATATAAATATACATACATATAATAAATAATGGGATACTCTTCAGCCTGAAAAAAGAAGGAACTCCTGCTATTGTAACAACATGGACTGAACTTAAGGATTTTGTTCTGAGTGAAATAAGCAAGGTACAGAAACACAAATGCTGTATGATTCCACTTATATGATGTGTCTAAAACAGTCAAAGTCATAGACTCATAAAGTGGAATGGTGACTGCCAGGGGCTGGCAGAGAGGGGAAATGAGTTTCTAATCAAGGGGCATAAAGTTTCAAACAAGAAATATAAATAACCTATAGAGATCTTCCGTACAATATTGTACCCAGAGTAAAGAGTAATTTATGAACATTAAAAAAATTTTAAGATGATAGATCTCATGTTGAGTATTCCTTCTGTAATATAAATCCTGTTCTTGGAGACACAAATATCAACTGAGAAAATGGAAATACTGTCAGATCCTTGATAGAGAAGACCTAATTCTGCCTAAGTTACTTGGTCATTTGAAGGCATTTGGTGAGGGTAAGAATACATACTGCTTTACATTATTTAAAAAGTAGGTCTGGATTTTGTATGACAATGTATGAAACTTGAAAGGCAGAAGGAGGGGTACAGGTAAGATTCCTCTCAAGAAGTATCGTTACAAAGGACATTTCTTCTCCTTATGATCCTACTCCATTAATGTTAACAAGTCCTTAGAGACTGGGATGACATGGACCAGTTTGGATAATTATGAGCTCTGTGCATTGAGTTCTCAAGCCCATACAACTCTTAACAGCTTGTGCCTTGAAAACTTTCAGTTTGCTAGACCTAGTACAGTTGCATCTTGATGTGTCTTCTCTTTCCAGAGTCATTGTCTTCATAAGGTTACTGTACCTGTCTGCCTACCGGTTCTGAGGACGGCATTGGAGCCTTCTCACCTATCATGGAAAGAGTGATGGCTTGTCATTCCTTTGTCAAGTCCTAGCATAGAGGGAGCACAACCCAGTGAGTGCCATTAGAGATACTGGACACAGGAGGCATTAGGTTTGGGACATTATTTCTCCATCATCAGAATAAGAAGGACAGAGGGAGTAGCCATAAGGGAAGTGACCAAAATGCAGTTTCAGTTCAGAGGACCAAGAACTTTATGTTGTTCTTGGTTCTGGTGGGGAACTTAGAATTGTCATGCAGAGTTTTGCTTTCCTCTTCTTGTGCTGGTTCTAACTCCTAGTGGCATCTCTCTCACCATTAATTCCCTCTATATAGTCCCCTAAGTATTCCAACATTATCATGAAAATGATGATGAAGATGAGGAGGGAAATGAGGTGGGGTAACCATAAACATGATATCACCAACCTTTATGAAAGAATCCCAAGTGCCAAACTCTGAATTAAGTGCTTCATGTAGCTTGAAATTTACAGATGAGAAGATGATAGACTTAAAAAATGATTTTACAATTTCTTTTGTTTACATTACTATACATTTTAGGATACTGAAATCACACCTCAGTCTGTGTGCATTTCACTTCACACCACCACCAGAGTTCTAGTGCCACTAGAGTTCTATTAGGTTGGTTTCAACCCAAAGAAGGAAACAAAGTTTCAAAAAGAATTTAAGGTTTATTAAGATATGTGCAGGCAGATGTTTTCCACACAAGGTCTTGGACTCCTGCAGAGTGTTAGATTTACCACCACCTTGTTCCTCCTTCCTTCTTTTCCCCTTTCCATCCTCCTTGCAGCCACAGTCTTGTAAATTGTGAATTTTCTTGAGATTTGTTTGTTCGTTTTTTTTTCCACATTCATAGTCCACATATTAATAAAACCATCCTGTGTTTCTCTCTTTTTTTGTTTGACTTAATTCGCTAAGCTTAATCACCTCCAGTTTCATTCAGTTTATTGCAAAGGACACAATTGTATCTTTTTTTTTTTTTTTTAAGGAAAGGTGCAGTCAGGATTGAAGGCAAGTAGGTATACAGGAAGAAAGAAGAAGAAGTAAGTTATTTTTTTTATTTAGTTGCTCATCTTTGGTTTTCCCCCCACCCCCACCCCGCCATTCTCCCTGGATCTGGAATCAGGAACTTTGGATTATGCCGGGTGTGCTAAATTGTTAGGCCACCAGGACACACCACAATTGCATCCTTTACGACAGCTGCAGAGAACCTAAATGGTTGTCAATAGATGACTGACTAAACTATCTTGGTGGAGTAGTGTTTAGGGCAGCCACCTCTAAATGAGCACAGGTCATGCACATTCCCAAGGACCCAGGTTCATGTCCTAGGTCCAGGGGGGAACAACCAATGTAAAAAACTAAATCAAAATAATGAAATAAAGGTTTCCTCCTTTCTCTTCCTTCCTGCCCACCTATTCACTTTCATCCCTCCCTGTACCTTTCCCTAAAATAAAGCAAAACTGTGGTGAATATGCTCAATAGAATTCTATGCAGCTGTTAAAAAGATAATAGACTTTGACTTTAACATGTACAAGATGTAGGGGTACAAAGGGATGAAGCCATTTTTGAAGCAGCCAGTCTGACTCCAGACACAGGACACCTGATTAGTATTCTCCCCTTGCGGATCCAACCCTCCATTTCTCCTCTCTGGGTATTCCACACCGACACCTTCTACTCACTGTGCTTTTCTCTTTATTATTGGGAGACCACAGAGGAGAGCAGTGGGTGGGCCTTGTTGTATCAGCTATAGGAAGGATGGCTGAGATCACAGAAAGAGCTGGCTCACAATCATTTAGGAGAAGTCTCTTTCTTGCCCCTGTTCCTGGATTTTGCCTTAGCTGTGTACTTCCTCCTCTGTTCCTATAATTTAGTCCTCTTTTTCAGAGGTGATGGGCCAATGTATCAGTTTCCCTTCATTCTCAGAAAATCAGAAGCTGTTAAGAGATGTGCAATAGATAAGTCATTGGTTCAGATCTCTGTGTATCTCTGCTTTAAATTTTCTGGACTTTTAAGAGTGAAGAACTTAACTACATGGTCCTCAGAGATCCATAATATAATTTTAAGTCTTGTCTCCCCTATTTATTATCAGGCAACATGGAACAAGTTCTTCATATCTCTGAGCCTTAACATTTTACCTGGGTTTTGTAGTTGATACAACTCCATTGAGAAACAACTAAATAGATACGTGATTAAATACACACACATATAGGTTACATATATGTTACCTATATGTGTGTATGTATATATATGTTTGTGGGTGTGGTGTGAAATACATAAAGTGAGGTGAGGTTTCAATATCCTAAAAAACACATGGTAATGCAAATGAAAGAAATGACAAAATAATTAAGTCAACACAGAAAACCAATACAAAATATATAGACAAAGATTTAAGATATTATTCTTAATATAACTAGCACTAAACTTCATACAATTTGATCCAGTTATTCTGTGAGCTCATGGCTTGGTTTTCAATGGATTCCTGATAAAACATTTTATTTTTTATTCTTATACAAATAAATATTGAGTATTTGGAAGAAAGTGATTGAATCACATTTATTTTTTAAAATCTAGTTGTTATTTTTATTTATTTATTTTTTTACGAGACTTAGCAAAAGTAACTTGGACCAGTCTTGGGGAAAACTTTGTTTTTTTGGGCTCATTTCATTTTTTAAAAACCTTTTTTCTTTTAGTATTTTGTTGTGTTGACTTTGTTTTACAAATTAAAATAAACTCCTATGTCTAGGTTCCCCATATGTGCCCTTTCTCTGTTCCTCAGATATGTCAACACACTGCCTTCTCCACCAAATCACCAAGTGTTCTTCACCACTGTCCAGTGGGCTCTGCCACCACTTGCCCCCCACCCCCTGTGCCATTCCTTATTGGCAACCTCAGTTTAGTTGCAACTGTTCAAGTATTGGTTTTGTATAATTGTTTTTTTTTTTTTTTGTAAAGGAAAGGTGCAGGCAGCAATGAAGGTGAGCAGGCGGGCAGGCAGGAAGAGAGAGGAGGAAGCATCTTTATTTTATTTTATTTAGTTGTTACACTGTGTGTCTCCTTCTGGAGCCAGGACTCGAACCCTAGAGGTATGTGGTTTGCTCCTTTGGAGGCAACTAACCTAACCACTGCTTCACTATGGCACGTCAATACAGTTTGTTCTTTTAAGAGAAGCAGAAAGGAAGGTAGAGGAAGAAGCATTTTTAAAGGAAGGACTGAAGAACCATCTTTATTTATTTAGTTGCTCATTTTGTTTTTTCATTCTGGCCCTGTGTATTTGGGCTGTATGTCTCAGCTACCTGAGCCACAGTGTATGCTCATCACATTTGTTTCTGATTCCCCAGGCTTATACTGTCTTTGGCACAACATAGGTTTCAGCTACAACCACCACAAAACAATAAACCAGAATATGCCAAATATTGAACAGACAGACCCTTCGTTGGTTCACAGAAGCAGAGCTTGGTCCATATGAGTTACATATACGGATGCTTCTCCGTCTGTTTCCATCTGTTTCAGGGATGTCCCAAAGAACAGGAGACAAGATAAAATAGCACTTGTTAAAATTCACAGGACACAAGACTGAGGCAACTAGGAGGTGGGAGGGGAAGGAAAAGAAGGAGGGGAAAGGCGGTGGTAAAACGGCGCTAGAACCCTGATGTTGGATGTGGTGTGAACTTCATAGAGACTTCATAGAACTTCATAGAGACTGAGGTGCAATTTCAATTTTCTAAAATGCATATGGTAATATAAACAAAAGCAATAATAAAAATATTAAGAAAGAAGTAGATCAAGGGAAGACTGGAAAGTTAAAAAATATTCTTGTTTATTATGTCCATGCCATAGACTTTCAATGAGATCTATTATTTTCCATTTCATAGTATCTACAAAAGTCATGTATTTCAAAACCATCACAATTTTCTTTATATATGTATGTAGACTTATTTATTATAATAATTATTCTGTACATTAAGATAACCTCACATGCATAGGTTCCCCATTCCTTGAATACATATTAACACATCATGCCCTCCACCAAATCACCAAGTGTCCAGTGGGCTCCACCACCATTTGCCCACCCCTCTGCCCCATTCCCTATTGGTAAACTCAGTTCTATTGCAAGTGTACTAGGGTTGGTTTTGTTTTGTCTGTTCCTTTGTTTTGTCTATTCATGTTCCACTTACGAGTGAGGTCATCTGGTATCTATCTTTCTTCTCTTGACTTATCTCAGCATCATCCCCTCTAATTCCATCCATGTTGATTCAAATGACAGGATTTGATCTCTTTTCAGGGCTGTGTAGTATTTCATTGTATATAGGTACCACATCTTCTTTATCCATTCATCTGACGTTGGGCACTTAGGTAGTTTCCAGTTCTTTAGCTACACAATGATCTTTATAAACATGAAAAATAGGAGTAAAAATGAGAGAAGGAAGGTTAATGTTATTTATTATGTAGGCTGAAATTCATGTTAGGATTTCAATTCATTCTACGCTCTAGTGCTCTTAGACGAGAGACTTCATTTAATCAATATAAATCAATAAATTAATAATTTAATCAAATACAAGGTTATTAAAGCTTTCTTAGGTTTTCATTTCATCAGTAAACTCAGTATTTCAAAAATGATTTAAATTTTTGTTGCAAAGCAATGTCAGAATATTTATTAAGTTTCATTTTCCTTAGATGCCACATCTCTGGCAGTCATTGTTATTCTCTCCATTTCCAGATAAGCACAGAGAAAGTGAGGGATTTGCAGACACTTTTGTAAATTAGGGTAATGAACCAGTATTTTGAGGGGTCCTGTGGCGCTAATATGAGGGCTTATAGAGTTTCGTATGGCAGGAATGAGGTGAGCAGGCAGGCAGGAAGAGAGAAAGCAAGCACTTTATTTACTTCAGTTGTTCATCTTGGTTGTCTCTCCAGACCCGAGTCTTGAACCAGTGGCCTTATCTTCTAGCCCACTAGGATGCACCCACAGAAAGATTTAAATACAATATTGAAGCAAATATTGATTCTAAAATGACCTTGTTAACATACTATCTAGGTAAATGATACCAAACACTCTTTATAAATACATAAATAAGAACTATCATTAGAGAACAATGATGGAAAGTATACTCAGCAAATTAATGACTATGGTACTTTGGAAAAGAGGTTTTCAGGAAAACCATGGAGGGATTTAAAGAAAACTCAACTTTTAGGGATACAGCTTTCTACCTCTTCAGGTATATATCACTTTCATCATCAAAGTTATAATCATCCCCACTATCATCCAATTGTTCATCTCTACCTTTTTCCTCCCATCCCAACCTTTCCCCTCTGGTAGCTGTGATTGTGTTGTCAGAATCCTGAACCAAGTTTACTGTAATTGAAAAAAAAGGAAACTCAAATTTTTATCAGTGATTTTTCAAATCTTCACAACATGTGAGCTTGGAAGCAAATATTAAATGTTCATGTTTTTGACATAAGTGTTGGGCATTTGTTGTGATAATAATAGATAGTGTTAGCTAAATATTTTCTAGGCATGCTCTGGTGGAATAGTAGTTTGGTCAACCACCTCTGGCCTAAGCACAGTTCAGAGACATCCAAAGGACCTGGGTTTGTGACCTGGGCCAAGAGAACAACCAAGATATACAACTAAATAAATAAAATGCTTCTTCCTCCTCTCTCTTCCTGCCTGCTTACCTGCTAGCCTTCATCCCTACCTATTCCTTTCCTGAAAAAATTGAAAGTAAATAGAAATATTTTCTAAATATTAAGAATATGTATTAAATATTAAATATATATTAAATATTAAGAATATATATATTAAGAATCCTGCATATATATAAACTTAACTGGTTTAAATCATGGCCAAGAAATCTTACATTGTATAAAATCCACAGGCAAATATAATAATCAACAGGGATTGAGGACCATGGCTCTGAGCACTTTGTATTTAATTTAATTTAATTTGGGAATATACTCCTAAAAGCTAAGTTCAATTATTATTCCCATTTTACTGATCTGGAGATTCCCCAGGTGTTTGTTAAATTAATCTCTGTACTTTAGCATTTTCCTGGAAATTAAAATCATACTGTCATCTGTTGAGGGAAGTGAAGATCAGAGTTACCTCAGGCAGCTGATTTGAGAATTGCCTTTTAGGAGAATCCTCCCCGTTTCAGTAAAGATGGAAGTCAAAGCTGTTAATGAGGAACCTGAAGGCTAGGTCTCACACCTAGTTTGGGGACTTGCCCTGATCCTAAATTTCTTAACTATAAATCAGAACATTGGATTTGATGAGGACATATCACTTGCAAATGTTTAGGATCAGAAATATATTTAAGTAAATTTCCTGAGCCTCAACAAAACAGAGAGCAAATCATTCTTTTATTTACATTGCTGTCTGCATTTTAGGATATTGAAATCGCTCCTCAATAGGTGTGTATGTCACACCACACCACCACCAGAATTCTCATGCCCTTTACCACCGCCTCGTCCCTTCTTTTTTTTTCCCTCTCCACTCCCACCAGTCTTCCATTCTGTCAATTTTATTAAGATTTGTCTGGTTGTTAGGTTTCCTTATAGTCTACAAATAAGTGAAACCGTCCTATACTTCCCTTTGTCTTTCTGGATTGTCTTGTTTAACATAATCCAGTTCTATCCAGGTTGTTGCAAAAGGCATGATTTCATCTTTTTAAACAGTTACATAGAATTTTATTAAATATCTATACTACAACTTCTTTATCCAGTCATCTGTTGGTGGGCATTTAGTTTGTTTCCATATCCTGGCTGTTTCGAATTGTGCTGCTATGATCGTAGGGGTGCATGTATGTTTTCTGATTAGTGTTTTTGTATTCTCTGTGTATATGCTTAGAAGCTGTATTACTGGATTGAATGTAGGTCCATCTTTATTTTTCTTTCTTTTTTTAAAGGAAGGATGCAGATAAGAATGAATGCAAGTAGGTGGACAGATGGGAAGACAGAGGAGGAAGAAGCACTTTATTTTATTTTTATTTGTTGTTCACATCGGTTGTTCCTCCAGACCAGGGATTTGAACATGGAATATACATGGAATGTGATATTTTGAAGGTGGTGGACCCAGCTGCTACTCCATCAGGGCATGCTCAGAAGGATATTTCCTATTCAGTATGTTTCCTTAAAGGAGCAATCTGTGTTTCACTCTGTTCCTGGATATATTATCTCTAAACATCCTCATTATTCTAATATTCTTCTGTTGACTGTCTCTAAGTGTGACTAGAAAGAGGTGAATAACACAGAAACCAATGACAAAACATATCTAGAAAAACTGGATTTGAGACATGGAGAGATATTACTGCAGTCATGGGGGTGATGATCATATGTGTGAGTACTTGTTAACTGTTTGAAACCAAAATATAGACACAATGCTGGGTGTCTTATTTACTTGTTTCCCCTTTTCCAATGCATTTTTCTATTTTGAAAGATGTTCAGGTTACATGGGAACGCAAAATCTAACAAGTGTCTCAAATTCTTCCTCATGGGACTCTCAGATGATCTGGAACTGAAGCCCATCCTCCTTGGACTGTTCCTGTCTATGTATCTGGTCATCATCTTGGGGAACCTGCTTATCTTTTGGCTGTCAGCTCTGACTACCAAATTCGTACCAACATGTACTTCTTCCTCTCCAACCTGTCCTTGGCAGACATTGGCTATACCTCCACCACAATCCCTAAGATGATAGTGGACATTTACAGTCACAGCAGAGTCATCTCCTATGCAGGGTGTCTGACTCAGATGTCTTTTTTGTGCTCTTTCGATGTTTGGATAGTCTCCTCCTGATGGTAATGGCATATGAAAGGTTTGTAGCTATCTGCCATGCCTGTACTACTTGGTCATTATGAACCCGTGCCTCTGTGACTTGTTGGTTTTGGTGTAATTTTTCATTAGTCTCTTGGTTTCCCAGATGTACAATTCTATCGTGTTACAACTAACCTACTTTAAGGATGTGGAAATTTCTCATTTCTTCTTGACCCTAACTTTTCAATATTTCCTGTTCTGACACCTTCACCAATAACACCATCATATATTTTGTTGGTTCTATGTCTGGTTTTCTCTCCATCTTGGGGATCCTTTTCTCCTGTTATAAAATTGTTTCCTCAATTCTGAGAGTCCAATCGTCAGGTGGGAAGTACAAAACTTTCTCTACCTGTGGCTCTCACCTGTCAGTTGTTTATTGTGTGGAACAGGTCTTGGGGTGTACCTCAGTTCAGCTGTTTCACTTTTACCCAGGGAAGATGCTGTGGCCTCAGTGGTCTAAACTGTAGTCACCCCATGCTGAACCCCTTTATCTACAGCTTAAGGAACAAAGACATCAAAAAGGCCACGTGGAAACTCTTCAGCAAAAAAATCTTGTTTCAGTACTTGTGCTATCCATTTGCCATGTAGGTTGGAAAAGGTGAAACTAAGCATGAAGACCCTCAAACCTCTTATCTACTGTCACATCATTTTTGCAACTCTCATAGATTTCATTCCAGTTTTGTTAAAGTTCCTTCTTTTGGCGTGTCTTTAGTGGGACTTGGAGGAGAGTCTTGAATCCCCTGCCTATCATAATCATGAATGAATCTTACTGTATCTCTGTAGCCTTCCGTAGTTCATCCTTAGTAACCCAAACATTATTGAAAGATGGACAACTCTATTTTTCATATATTTAAAATTTTACATCTTTTCATGGCTCTCGTGTGTTTTCCCTACAAATTTCCTATGTATCAAATCCATTTATGCAGGTTAGGTGTGAGGATGCATGCCATTGGGTCCTCAGCTTTTACTTTTATTGGAATTACCTGAAAAATGTAAAATTTGTGTTAACTGGGTCTCGTTGCCAAATATTTTGATTTCATTGAACTGAGTATGGCCTGTGCATGACTTTGGAAAGCATGAAAATTGTTCTAACGTACAACCAAGGTTGAGGACTACTGATTTAAGCAGGCTTTTTGTCTTGGGTCCTAACAGCTCCTGGACATATGCTGAAGACCCTAAAGAAATCAGCATTTAAAGAAAAGAAGATACGAAGAGTCTACTGTAGCAATAGGCAACATGTTATTCCGATGATTCCTGATAATTTTTCTTCAAACATCTTATCTCTTTAGCAGACTGCTGGGCATATGCTTTGATTGTGAAGCTGTTGTCTCTTTGCTCCAAAGCAGTCTTCTATACTTTGCACAGTGATGCTGAATGGAGCTCCTGAAATCACTGCTCTATTTTCCATCTTGTGTTCATCTTATATACTTTTGATCATAGTCAGTAAAAGTTACCATACCCTAGAAACTAGTTTTTCTTCTTTAGACCCCTTGACCCCTTGGTGTGATAGGTGTGATTTCTATGTGATTTATTTCTATATGTGTGATTTTTATGTTGCTAGTTTGTTTGGGTTAGTCCTTTGATCTTTTAATAACAGTTTAACCAACTCCTTCATTAAGGAGGAAATAAATCAATGAATTTAGGGAAGATCATGAATTAAATTCTTTTCATTAAAATAATTGCTTTCCTTTCTTTTAAATGGACCATAACTGATATTGTAATATGGGGTATATATGTCTGTTGTAGGGGCAGGGTCTTCATTTGGAAGATTGCAAAATGTGCTCAGGGAAGAAAGGTGGTAGTAAATTATGTGTCTTTGTTGTGTGTATAAAACTGGAAAATAGGTAGTGACAGCATATGCCCAATAGTTGTGGGGCTATAATTATGTCTGAGAATCTTTAAACACACAGGTCATCACAATACATTACTCTAGAGTGAAAGAGACCTCCTTTTTCAATAGTAACAATTTGGTTAAGATGCCATTCTATTACCTAGCTTCCCAGTTCACTGTCATGGAAACTCAGTTTATTTTTAAAGGAAAGGTATAGGCGGGAATGAGGGTGAGCAGAGGCAGGTAGGAAGAGAAAGAGGAAGAAACACTGATTTTATTCCATTGTTCATCTTGGTTGTTTCTCCCAGCCCTAGGTCTTGAACCCAAGTCCTTGGTATGTATGTGGACTATTCCCAGTGTACTAAACCACTAGGCTACCAGGGTGTACATGGCAACTCAGTTTTGGGGCCCTTTTTCAGTTCTATACGATGGGTATCCATCTCTCCTTAGAGATGTCATACATTGTTTGTGTGTGTGTGTGGTAATAATCTTACTCTCTGAAAATCTGTCCATGACTAGTGTAACTTACTTTGCTTACTACTACTGAGGAAAATCACCTTCCACCTACACTGATCAGAAACCACATTGATGAATAATGAATCAAGGGTCCATTATTGTATTCACCACACTGATAATCATGCCAAGGTATTGTTTCAATAAATGGGATTTTCAGGCAGAATATTTGATTTTGAGCATCAACTCCTTTAAATGAGTAAATATGTAGCTGTATTATTTATTCATTCATTTATCTTTTTATTTATTTTTTCATCTCTGACCCCAGATATGAACCTAAGTCCCGGAGTTCCACATGATCTGCGCTGTAGCTGTCCTAGCCACCCAATCCATAAGCATCAGCCCTGTATTATTTTTTTATAACTTTCATGCATGCTAATTCTTAATTTTTAATCACAGAGTTTAAAGCACTCTAGGATTAAACTGATAATATGTGTGCATATTAAAAAAGGGTAAATATAGATAACATTCTTGAATTTACTCTGAGTTTTTTATATTTTGAATAAATTATTTGAACACCATTAGTGTCTGTTTGATCATTACATTTTTATGTTTACATAATGAGATGTGACCAGGTCAAAGGCAAGGACTGAATGTCATTTATCTATTATTCAAATATATTCCAGGAGGGCAGAGATTAAGCAATCTCTCCTCAGTATGACATTGAATAAATTATTTACTATAATATAAGAAAACACAAAAACAATTTAACATATCGATTTCCAGTATTTTTCTCTTTCCTTGGAACCCTTGTCTTTTAAAAGTCATCTTTAAGAAATATGGAGAGAAAAATATTATGATTTATCTGTGGTTGTTGTCAGGATTTACAGTGTTGCCTATTTTTCTCTAATAGAAACCTCAAGAGTAAGACATCTTAAGGGGGGATTGAATTAGTGAGGACCGAAATATTTCAGTTATATATCAAATATTGAATGTGAGAAGTTCCCTGTTTCCTTCAAAGTTATTCATTATATGAAGAGGAATTGAGAAAAACAAAAAGCAAATTTTGCTGTATAAACAAATAAAAACCATGTTGTCCATATTCATCTTTGACGATAACTTTAATAATCTGATTCCCTCTACCACTGTGATGATTTCAGTTTAATTTTAGTTTTGCTAGTGCCTAAATATTTTAAAAGGTCCTCATATCTTCCTCTATCACCAATCTACCTCTAATCAATTTCCATCTGGCAAAAAGTACTCATCATGGGAGGGGGAATTGGAAATTGGAAAAAGACGAAATTGTGCATTTTACTATGAAAATGTAGCTATTTTTGGTTTTTGTATCCTGTGTCCTGTAAGTTCATCTCTGTCAATAATTGTACTATTTTATCACTTCAGCTAGTATCCTTATGCTCTCTACTATGAATTAACCTCAGTTTAAGAATGCATGTTTGCTATGACCTAAATATTTTAAATGTCACAGCATCCATTCTCTCTCTATTTCTCTATGTCTGTCTCTATCTCTGTCTCTCTTTCTTTCTCTCCTACTTTAAATACCTGTCATATGACCTCCCCCACCCTCAATACCCACTGTCATTTATCTACACACAGATAAATAACATTTTTCCTCTATCTCCAATTTGATTTGGTATACATTAAGGTTTTCTTCAGATCACTTAATGACAAAGCCAATTTCCTCATTCCTTAGCAGAGAAAACTCTGAGTCCAGAAGGCTGAATGGATAGGATTTAGAAGGTAGCAACACACCACTATTCACACACATCCTAATTATACTCCAGGAAAAAAGAAAACAGTCCAACTCAACCCACACATTTTAAAAGTCTCAAGGACTGAGAATTCAAAGAAATCTAGAGAAAAAATATTCTGGAGTCAATTGAGTCCTCTGTAGTTAGCAAAATATCAGAACTGCTGGGAATATTTGTTAAATTTTATCAAGGAGTGGCTTCAAACTGGTCTGATGTTGACAGGGAGGATTTCCTGATATATCAGAAACCATGAGGTCTAGTTGAACCTGCATGACCAGAAACAGCACAGTGGAGTTTGCGGTAGAATCCAAAATGGAACAGAAGTTCTTCCCATTTTCCAGTTTGCCTTCAGAGATTTTTCTGTTGAGACCGTGGTGGTGTGATGAATTCAGGATTATTGCTGGAAAAAAGACAAACAAGACCCGAGTCTTGAAGTTCTTGGAATGCAAAGTCTGTACGGAAGATGAGACCTGCATGGTGGTCCATACTGATATGTCCCCAATGATATCAAAACCCTGGTACTTATGCTCTTGCTTGTGTAGTGAATATGGGATGGACTTAGTGAATAATTTCTGATAATGATGCTGTGGAAGAAATGATGGGAAGTCACTTCTGGGAATAAAGTAAAAGCAATTTGTCTTTCTTCTGGCTGCGCCTCTCTTAGTCTTTCAATTGTTCATGTCGATGAAACTCAACTGCCATGTTGAGAACTGCCCCAGCAGGAGGCCCATGTATCAAGGGACTGAGGGAATTCTCTGATCAATAACCTGAAAATATTTGAATATTACCAATAGCCTCATGAGTGAGCCTGGAAGTTGACCTCTGCCCATCAAGCCTGAGATGATTCTATCCTTGGTCAACACCTTGATGACCATCTTCAAGAGACCCCATAGAGTATTTAAGTAAAGTATCAATTACTAAATAAATATATCAAAATATATAGTTTTATAATATACTAAGGTAGTTCAGTTTGAGAAAAAAATTTAGAATGGAAGACTCAAATCAGCTATAATGAAACAAAACAACAGGCATGACTTGGTGAATTAACCGTTAGTTAGCTCCAAAGGAATGCAGTCCACATACATCCCAAGCACCCAGGTTTTCATCCTGGGTCTAGGGGGAACAACCAACGTGAGCAACTAAATAAAAATGTTTCTTCCTCCTCTCTTTCTGGCTGCCTACTTGCCTTAATTCCTGCCTGCAACTTTCTTTAAAAAACAAAACAAAACAAAAAACAAAAACAGAAAGTTGTAAATCTCTGACATTTTAAATGTCAATCCAAGCACAGGCTAAGGAAAAGGGAAATAAGACATTATCCTTAGAGATAATTGCTAACTGAGAAAATGTGAGTAGAATCATATTATTGATACAGAAGACCTAAGACGTCTGTGTGTGGAGTTCATGATTCATATAACAAATTTGCAAATATCAAAATCACACATTGGGTAGTTATATAGGAACAAAAATTCAGATTGTTATATTTATATTCTGCAATTTGGAAGTAAGAGGCAAGGAGTATATACAGGCAGACGTCCTCCTGAGAAGGACCCAGACACCCAACGGCATTCACTTCTCTCATTTTTCTCTTTCATTACAATTTTTTTTTTTGAAGGAAAGGTACAGACAGGAATGAAGGCAGGCAGACAGGAAGGAAGAGAGAGGTTATTCCTTTCTCATTTTATTTTTATTTAGTTGTTCACACTGGTTGTTCCCTCTAGACTTGAACCCAGGGGTATGTGGCCTGTGCTCCTTCTGAGGAGATTAACCTAACCGCTTCTCCACCAGGGCACACCCGTCTTCCATTAATTTTAGCACATCTTCGAAGCTTGGGACAAAATGGGCCAATCAAATAATTTATCTTGTTTGATCAAATCTGCGTAATCTTCATCAAATGATAAGTGCATATATTACTATTATTTTATTTTTCCCCATATATTTTTTGTCTTATTAATTTATCTTAGTAATGTTTTTCATTTTCCTGTGTCATTTTTGTAAACTTTTCGTTATGTTTATCCCTAGGCGTTTGCTTTTTTGAAAACCTTTTTACTATATGGCAAAACAGATGCAGGAAACCACAGAAGACACATTTATAGTTTAATGTCATACCTAATTATACATTTTTATTTTATGTTTTTAAAATTCTCACTTTTTTCTACAAGGAAAGGTGCAGGTAGGAATGAAGGTGGGTACACAGTGAGGCAAGAAGAGAGAGGAGAAAGAAGCACTTGATCTCATTTAGCTGTTTTTTCTTGGTAGTTCCTCCAGCCTCGGATGTGAACTGGGACTCTTGGGATGTGTGTGGATCACAACAGTGTAAGGTGACTGACCAAACCACTACTCCACCAGGGTGTCCCTTAATTTTTATTTTTAATTATACATAATTACTCTTATAATTGTTGCTCAGGCCTTCATGAAGTAGAACTATGCCTAGAGACCCTCCATGTGTCCTGAACTGATTATTACTACTTTCATAAGAGAAAAGAGGAGAGCATTTTATATAATTTATACATAGGTCATGCATTAGAAAGGGTTGAAGCCAGGTTTGAATCTGGGCGGTATGATTCCCTTTTCTCCTCTGTGCTCAGTCATTTCACTCCCCTGTCAGTCCTGGCAGAGACCCCTTGCTCACTATACTCACCCCTCTGGAGGTTTCTGGTAAATGACTGTGGAGAACACTGCGGGCTCAACTGTAGGAAGGATGACTGCCATCACAGGTAAAGATCAGAGAAACAATTGACCCACTCTGAGATTTCACCTCGAGTCCTCTTCTTTCTCCAGGCTTATAATCGGCCTATTCAGTCTCAAAAAGAGGCACAGTCAGGGTGCTGTGGTCTGTTACTAATCAGGACACTGAAAACAGTAGTTCAGATGTATCTGTGGCTAAGACCTGCAAAACTCTGCTTAAAATGTTCAGGAAGTCTGAAAACAAAAATATTTAGTACATGGGAATCAACATATACTTCATTTTTAAAGGAATTTGAAGGCAAGAATGAAGGCAAGCAGAGGCATGCAGGCAGAGAGAAGATGAAGAAACATTTATTTATTTTATTTAGTTGTTTATCTTGATTGTTTGCCCTGGGCCCTAGGTCATATACCTGGGTTCCTGGGATATATGTGGACTATGCCACCCACAGGCCAGTGGACTTATCTGCTAAACCACAAGGGCATACCAATTTTGTTGTTAATTCCATCTGCTTTATTTTTTTATTGAATGATGGTGAATGATGATGAATTCTTAGTTTCAGTGAGATTCAGGATTGTCATCTGAGTTTATTCCTAGTTTATACAACTACACTGAATAAGGATTCAGCAAATAATGGAAGCCTTCTATGTAATAAATATGTAAGGACAAACACATTTTAGATAAACTATTAATAATGGTGATGCTAATTCTCATATTATTTGACTTTATCTGGTGAACTGAATCTGTATTTTCTCTCCATCTTTGACAGGATATTTCACATGTACTCAGTATGTGAAGAGGATAACCGAATCATATTTTATTTCTAATTTCCCAAAGCCTACACATTTTTGGCATAGAGGAGGCATCAAAAACAGAAAATTTAAGTTAAATATTGAGTGTACCCTTTCACTTAAAGTGTGGGAGAAATGCTCTCACATGTTGGACAATTCATGTCAATGTTTTCATCCTTCTCAGCAATGTCCCATAAGACTAGAGACAAAATAAAATGTTTATTTGTGTCTAGGCCATGGAATTTCTATGGGACCATTATTTTTCATTTGATAGCATATATAGTACTCAATTATTGAAATAGTATTGCAACTATTTTTATAAATATGGAAAAGAGGCAAAATATGAGTAATCAGTAAATGGCATTGTACATTAGAATATTATGTCACTCCATATTCCAGTCCTGAGATAGAAAAGAATTCTACCTCTCTGCCATATAATCCATAAGGTATCGTTAAATATTTTGGATTGTTGCTTCCGAAGGAGCACAGGCCACATACTCCTGGGTTCGAGTCCCAACTCCAGGGGGAAAAAGCCAAGGTGAAAAAGTATATATAAATAAAATAAAATAAAGTGCTCCTCTCTCCTCTCTCTTCCCACCTGCTGGCTTATTCACCTTCATTCCTGTCTGCATTTTTCCCTTAATTTTTTTTTTGTATTGTATTTCATTACTAAACACACTATCCCAATAAAGACTGGAATTCTTATAAAACAAACAATTGCTGTTGTGAGTTGTTCTGCTAGGAACATACGGTTGTAATAATCTTCTGATTAGTGTTTTTGTATTCTTTGAATATATTCCTAGAAGTGGAATTGCAGGATCACATGGTACTCCATTTTTCAAAAGGAATCTCCACACCGTCTCAATTCACAATAGCCAAGACATGAATCAACCTAAATTCATATGGGCGGATGTGTAAATAACGAAGATGTAGTCTTTATACGCAATGGAATTCTACTCAGTTATTAAAAAAAGATGAAACTCTGCCTTTCGAACAACCTGAATGGGACTGGAGTTGATTGTGCTAAGTGGAATGTCAGAAAAAAGGAAAAATACCACATGGTTTCACTCAGATGAAAAATATAAAGAAATGAAAGGAACAAACAAAATGCATCAAAAAGCTCCCAGGACTGTATTCAAAGCTGCAGTTACCGTCATTGGGGAATGGGGAGGAAAAGGGAACTTGAGGTTAAAAGAGTAAAAATGGTAGTGGTGGATGGCACTGGAACTCTGGTGGTGGTTGTGGTGTGATAGGCCCCGTGACTGAGGTGTGAATCTATTCAAAACTTACACAGCATTGTAAATTAATGAAGGAATATATCTGTATACCTGTGGGAACACAATATAACATGAATATATTATATACAATTTCTTTTTATATACTTAAACCAATAGTCTTCCACCATGGTCAACTGGACACTCCCACCACTTGCTCCCACCCTGACTCCCTTCCCCTCTGGTGGCCTCAATTCTATTATCAATATCCAAGTGTTTGTTTTTATTTTACTTATTTGTTTAGTTTCTTTATATTTCCCATATAAATGAAATCACTGTAGTAGTTGTCTTTCTCCTTATGAATTATTCACTTAACCTAATACCCTATAGTTTCATCCATGTTGTGGCAACTGTGAGGATTTAAATATTTAGGGCGGTATAGTATTCTATTGTGTTTATATACCATCTGTTCTCTATCCATTCATTTGTTGATGGACATTTCAGGTGTTTTCATTTCTTAGCTATTGGAAAAATGATGAAATGAACTTGAGTGTACATAGATCTCTTTGAATTCATGTTTTTGTATTTTCAGATAAACACCCAGCAGTGGGATACTGGTATTATGTGGAATTTCTGTTCTCATTGATTTTGAAGAATCTCCAATGATTTCCATAGTGACTGCACCATTTTACACTCCTACCAACAGCTAAGAATTCCCTTTCCTCTGCATTCTTACCATCACTTATTGTTTCCAGTCTTTCGGATAATAGCGATTCTCATAGACGTCAAGTGATACCTCATTGTTGTTCCGATTTGCATTTCCCTAATAGCGAGAGTTGTATTATTTGGAGAAATATCTATTCACATCTTTTGCCCATTTTTGGATTGAATTGTGTATTTTTTGTTTGTTAGTTTTATGAATTATTTATATATTTTAGATTTAAAGCCCTTGTCAGATGTATGATGTGCAAATATCTTCTTCTAGCCAGAAGAACATCTTTTCATTTGGGTAATAGTTTATTTCACTGTGCAGATGCTTTTTACTTTGATGTGGTTCCATTTGTTTGTTTCTGTTGTTGTTGCCCTTGCTGATGGAGTCAAGTCTCCAATGACCTCTTTAAAGGCTGCTATCATAACATATTACCTCTGCTTTTTCTATGTATTTTGTGGTTTCTGGCCTTAAATCTAAGTCTCAAATCCATTTTGAATTAATTTTTGTGTAGGGTGTTAAAGCATAAACTAGTTTCATTCTTTAGCATTTAGCTGTCCAGTTTTCTCAACATCATTATTGAAAAGATGTTCCTTTCTCCACTCTATCCTTTTGGATCTTTTGTCATAAATTAACTGACCATACATGTGTAGTTTATTTCTGGGGTCTTGACTCCATTCCACTGATCTGTGTATCTCTTTTTATTCCAGTACTATACAGTTTTGATCATTACCATTTTATAGTATAGTTCAAAATCTGGGAGTGTGATACCTCCCCTTCTTTCCTTCCTTCCTCTCTTTCTTAACCTTTGTTTCTTCCTTCCTTTCTAGGAAAGCATCAGGAATGAAAGTGAGCAGAGACATGCAGGCAGGAAGAGAGAGGAGGAAGAAACATTTTATTTATTACCTTGGCTGTTCTCCCAGCCCCAGGTCAGAAGGCTGGGTCCTTGCAATGTTTGTGGACTGTATCCAGCAAACTTAACCATTAAGCCACCGGGACGAGACAGTTCTTTCTTTTTTTTTTTTTTTTTTTTTTGATTGCTTTGACTGTTTACAGTCTTTGTGATTCCATATAATTTAATTTTTTCTTCTATTTTCTTGAAAAATGGCAACTAAATTTTTATATAAACTACATTAAATATTTATGTTGCTTTAGATAAGATGGCCATTTTAACAATGTTGATTCTTCCAACCATTAGTATGTAATATTTTTCTATTCTTTTGTGTCTTCCTCTACATCTTTTAGCAAGGTCTTGCAGTTTTAATTGTACAGGTTTTTCATCTTCTTTGTAAAGTATATTCTAAGGTATTTAATTATTTTTGTTTTATTGAGCATGAGATTGTTTCCTTAATTTACTTCTTAATTGTTTTTAATTGCATACAAAATGCAACAGATTTTATATATATTGATTTTGTAGTTTGTCACTTCACTGTGCTTATTGATTCTATAGATTTTTGGTGGAGTATTTAAGATTGTCTATTATGTGATCATGTCATCTACAAATATTGTTAATTTTACTTCTTTTCCAGTTTGGATTCATTTTATTTCTTCTTCTTGCATAATTAGTTTGTCTAAGACTTCCAAAATGATGTCAAATAGCAACAGTGAGAGTGGAAAACCTTGACTTGCTCTTGATATTAGAGGAATAACTTTTAGTTTTTCACCATTGAGTATGATGTTGGTTGTGTTTTTATATGACCTTTATTACGTTGAATTGTGTTCCTTCTTTCCCTATTTTTTAGAGTTTTTAAAAATCATAAATGTGCTTTGACTCATGTAAAATTATTTTTATTCATCTGTTTATATAGCCATATTATTTTTCCTTTTCTTTTGTTCATGTGGTCATTTCCATTAATTGACTTTCATGTGTAGAAAGATCATTGCAACCTTGGGATAAATCCCAGTTGGTCTTGATGAATAATTCTTTCCATGCACTGTTGAATTGAGTTGGCTAATATTGTGTTGAATAATTTTGCATATATATTAGAGATATTAGTCTATAATTTTATTTTTTTGGTGATGTTGTTATCTGCTTTTGAGTAATTTTGCAGTTCTCATCTATGTCCATAATTAATTTTTTTCTCTAAAACCTCTAATTCCTTTCATGATGTTGTCTTGACTCCCTTAACAATCTTTAGCACTGTGTTAGTTTGGGTTTCTAAAGAAGTGAATGCTAGTCAAGTTTCATATGAAAACACTTTATTAGAAGGAACAAGTCACATGCTTGGGAGAGAGAAGTGGATACAGAGAAAAGATACATAGTAAAGTTTGAATTAAACCAGTAACAATATTGAATATATAGAGATTCCATCCAATGGAGAAATCTAGAAAGTAAAATCCAAACTTGTGCATTAGCCTACCTACCAGGTGAAATTCATCATATAACCATTACCTTTCAATCAAAGCCTCTCTTGGATGGGGCAACATTCCCAGTCATTTCTGCCCCCATGTTTTGGGCAATGTAGTTTCCATCTAGTTCTGGTGATTGGCAAGCATGCCATGGAGGCAGAAAGATGATTTCAGAAT
>RJWH01005538.1:0-74120 GCA_004363575.1 Solenodon paradoxus | reverse complement strand
CACACACACACACACATACACCACACACACACACACACACACACCCCAGATCCCACCTTCCTGAAGCTGTCATGGCTCCTGAATCCCCTCTGGTCTTGTCTGGCTCTGGGTCTCTGCACACTGGTCCTTCTGCTCTGAAAGTGCTTCCTCTTCTTCCCCACTAAGTGAGCTTGTGTTCATCTGTCAGGGCCGAATCCCATGTCACATTCGTCACGAGAACACGCCACAGGCTGACTTAGCTGCTGTCTCTCTCTGTTCCTAAAATCATGCAAGGCCATCAGTGGAGCCCTCGTTCACTAGCGATTGCTCGGTGTGGGCACCACCAGACGTCGGAGTCAGACCATCACTTGCTGTGGGGAGCGGCCCCGCAGAACCCGCAGCAGCATCGGTCTCTACCTACTAGCTGCGTGTAACACTCTGTGTCCATTGCCAAACTCCCTTTTGCCACATCCCACACACACCCAGTGAGCCTCACAGCCTTAAGATCTGTTTGGGTGCTGAGATTCCGGCCCTGAGGACCAGGCCTAGATGTTCCTCACTACACCAAGCTCCACATAGCAGACCTCCCGCAAATCCTCACTGACTGGAAAAATGAACACGATTTTGAAAATCAGTGACTCCATTAACATTGATCTGAATGATTTTAAAGACGTATTTCTAGTAACTTTGTTTTTTTTCTTTGCCTTTGCAGAGAAGACAGTGTTGCACAAATCTGAGCCTCCTAAAAGGATTGCCTCATACATGCATTGTTGTATTTATGCTGTCTCCCAAGTGCAATTAACACTGCATCTGTTTTACAAACCATTTCCTTTGTTTTATGTAGTGCTTTCCATTTCTGGGAATGTGCACAGGCCTGGCTTTCCCGGGATGTAAGTGGGTAAGTCGTTGCATGTGGATGATGGAGAAAAAGACAACCCATGTCTTCTAGAGTCACTTCCCTCTTCTCTGGCGTTTTCCAAGCTAAACGTCTCATGTGTTTACACATCCCATCCTCCTTCCAGGGACTCAGGGAGGAGACGGGAGGAGATGATGCTTCCAGTGAAAGCTTTGTACTTGGGGGCTCTTCCCCTCATTCTTCAAATGGTCTAGGCGGCTCTTACTGGAAAATGTTTCCTCTTCACCATCAGACATGCTTAAGAGATACCCACACTGAAACCCAGTCCCAAGGCACATCCAGAGCTCAGGACGCTGGGGTCCATTTGATCAAAGGAGATGGAGGTCAGACTTTACGTCGTAAGCAAGTTTCTACCCCAGGACCTAGAGTGGGCAGATCAATGCCAACACTTATTCAACTCCTAGTTTAGATGTTTGGGATGGTAGGTGAGTGTCAGTACTAACACCAGTGGGTGTTTTACCTTCTGGAGAATTAGGATAATAAAACCTTGAAGGGAAAGACAGAGTGAAATGGTGGGAGGATTGACAGCTGAATCAGCCTCCTAGTCTGACTGCTATTCCCATGGGGGTCTTGATCATACCCTCTTCGCCTGCCTCGTTCGTGTGTGGTGCCGCTTGATGAAGTGGGGATAATAATCCTAGGACTGTTACGAAGAACACATTGGCACATGCTGGTCGAGTAGCAGTTGCATACACCACCTCCAGCTGAGCATAGTCCACATACATCCCCAGGACTCGGGTTCTCGTCCCAGGGCTGGGGGAACAACCAAGACGAACAACTAAATTAAAAAAATTGAGAATAATAAAACGCTTCTGTCTGCTTGTCTACTCACCTTCATTCCAGCCTGCATCTTTCCTTAAAAAATAACTAAGCAAATAAAATAAATAAACATACGAACAAGACTTAGCAAGATGCTTGGTGCATCAGATGCATACAATAAACATCCTCTATTATTAAGGATTTATGGTCCTTGGCGCAGTGCAAGAATTCAACTGATGCTAGCTACTGTTCTGAGAAATAAAATCCATCATTGGAGATTTTGAGTCCTATTTTTTCTTTAAGAGATATGACCGTTGAATCCTTACAAAGTACGCCCAGGAATGGGTCAGCAACCATTCACCAACTGAAAGAAATAAATGCAAACTTGAACTTCTGACTTTTGAGCCACAACTAATTGCCACGCTTTGTCTTCTGCTGAGTATGGCTCACCTGAGAGTGCAGATGCCTTGCCTGCTTCATACAGTAGAATGTGATAACACGGTGACAGAGGAAATCATGGCACATTTGGAATTTGGTGAGAATGGACTCTGGAGACAGTGCCCTCAGTGGCTCAGCAGTTAAGTCCATGACTCTGGATGGCGTAGTCCACACAGAGGCCCAAGGACCCAGTTCGTGACCCGGGACCAGGATGAACAACCGACATGAACAAGTAAATGGACGGATGAAAGCATCCTCCTCCTCTCTCTGCTTGCCTGCTACCTGCCCTCCTTGCTGTCTGCTTCCTTCCTCTAAAATAAATGAATAAAAGAAATCTAAAAAGAAAAAAGAAAGAAAAGCTGAGGTCCCAGGGAAAACACCCTGATGGAGAAGACAATAGAGTTGAGTCTTACAGCAACGGTAGACAAGAAAGAAAAGCAGTGTGCACGGGATACTCTATTTGCTTCTGCTTTGCCCCTGAGCCCATATCACAGCCCCTGCCTTTGCCCCAACCCGGTGGGCAGATGAGCAACACGTGATATTCACATCAGAAGCCATTTCTTATGAGCACATCTTTACCTCTGCGCTGAGGGGGAGAGATATTTATCCTAAGCCTGGATGAAACATTGCTCCTTCCTCCCTGAGTAACCTACGTTTTGACCATCCTCCTCCAGAGAGCAAGCCCAGTCTGAGGACCACGGTTGCCATATTCTGAACTTAAGTGGCTGCCTCGATGCATGGTTTGCGAGAAGGAAGAGCCTTCCCCTTCCTGACTTGGAGAAGCAGGATGTTTATGACCTGTTTATAAAAGTCTGCATAAAATATCGCTTCGGAGCCTTGTCAGCGCGTAGGCTACCTGGAGTCAAGTGTGTCTTTTAAAATACGATGCATCACTGGAAAGAATGTTTTCCTCATCTCCTGCCCCTGCTCTGGCCCCTCGAGTCCATTGCTCTCCCGTAAATAACAATGTGGGGTGATGGCCTGACTGCGCACCATCGTGCCCGCACCTGTATGAGATGTCTTCCCTGGTGGATTTTTGTTAAGAAACAAAATACAACTTTTATTGAGATCAATAAAAGATTAAGGTGACAAAGTGATTTATTGACTATAGAGGAGGCTCATTTTTCCCTCACAACTGCAATAGCTACGGGAAAGGATGTTTTTTTACCCTGGGTCTTCAGGAAAGTGGTGAGAAGTCAAAGCTCATTTATCAAATCAAAAGAGAATGATTAAAAACCATAAGGAAACAGACAAAGAACACACATGAGCAAAAGCTGGTCTATCGGGGTTGTTCTAGGCAAAGTCCAAGCCGTGGAGTGAAGGGATGCAGGAAAGACCTGGGGTGCTATGTAGACGGAGGCCCAGGGGATGGGATGAGCCCTGGGTCAGCTGCTCAGGACAAGTCAAGAAGCAGACACTGGGAGTGAGACATGAGGCTGAGCGAGGTGTTGCTTTTAAATATGGCGGAGACCGCCTAAGGGTTGGGAACCAGCAGGACTTCCGGGTGGGAGTGATTCCTCCCACCGGCCTCCACGTGGAGCAGATTTTTCAGTTTTTCAAGGTCTCTCCCTCCTCCATACCTTTTCCCATGCTGTCCACTCTGCCTGGAAAATCCCATCCCAACCACCTTCCTTTCCTGAAAACCCATGTCCTCATCAGGGCAAGCTCAAATACCTCCCCGTCTGCTCCAATTCTCCTAAACAGAATGAGCTCTTCTCTATCTACCCCTGGATGATGACAGAGGTCTTCATGTGTGGAGCCCATGGCGTGTGCAGGACAAAACACTCAGCACTTAACATGCTGTCAATGAATTCAGTGAATGGTGTTTGAGTCCACAGCCCTGAGCCTCACGTGTGGTTGGCATTTAGTAAATACTTTTTTCACAAATGCACGCTGGGCCAAGTGAAGTCCTCAGAAGTTCCACGCGGGGAGTAGATATACTTATACCCATTTTACAGAAAGGAAAACTGTACAGTCCAGAATGTCACACGAGGCTTTAGCAGGTCTAATGTTCCAAGTTCCCCCATTTTGCTCTTCAGTCTCTTGCTGAGAAAGACAGCTCTAAAAAACACACCCCACCTCAACTCCCAAATCCAGTTGCAAGAAGAGAACACAAACGCTGAGATAACAGGCAGAGTCAAAGTTAGAGACATTCATAGAACAGAAGTTGAGTCCTGATCTCAGGAATGCTTTTAAAGAAAATTAGGTCTTAGGCTACTGTTAACCATAAAATCATCCCGTGCAGCTCTGCCATTTACAGCCTCTGAGACTCATGGCACCTTTGAGGGGCGGAGAGGGCTCTGGCGCTGGGTTTTCCATGTGCGGTCATTGTGAGTCCTCCATTAACTAGCTAATGAGTTGCTTTTAACTTCTGACATAATGAAACACAGCAGCACCGCTACCCTCTGATCCACACTGTCACGAACACCCCTCTTGAGGAAGCTGAGCTTGTCAAGCATTGATTTTTATTTTAAGTAAGCCAACACAATTTCCCTTCTAGGAATCCATCCCACAGACATACTTGCATTTGTGAGAAATGATGCAAGCATGGCGTTATTCATTGTAGTCGCGTCTGCCACAGCCTAATATTGGGAACCACCCCAAAGTCCCTCACCAGGGGGCTGGTGGAACAATCTATGCATATTCCTACAATTGCAAAATAGGCGGGCATTGAGAAGACTGAAGCTATCCCTCGCGTCCCAGTGTGAAAGGGTTGCCAAGATATTAAGTAAAGAAAAAAGGTGAAAAACAGTCTATAAATGATGCCGCTTCAGATATGAATACATAGAGATAGTGACAGGCACGGACATAGAGATAGAGACAGGGATAGAGGCAGAGATAGACTTAGGAATAGACATAAACATGAGGATAGATATAGGCATAGGGATAGACATGAGGGTAGACATCGATATAGATACAGCCATAGAGACCGACATACACACAGGGACAGATATAGACATAAGAATAGACATAGGGATAGGGGTAGGGGTATAGGGATATAGACATAAAGAGAGACATAGACATAGAGAGAGATCTAGACAGACATAAGGACAGACATAGATATAGATATAAACACAGAGAAACACATAGACATAGGGATAAACATAGACTTAGACATAGGGATAGGGAGAGGGAGAGAAACAGGGAGAGAGAGAAAGAGAAACAGGGAGAGAGAGAGAAATAGATAAACACTTCTATACAGATGTCTGCTTGTAGAGAGTCTCTCTAGAAGGATACAGGATACTCAACCATAGCTTCCTGGGAGTGAAAAACACATAGATAAAGAATAGTAATAGGAAAGACAAATCCCTCATACAAATGTTGTATTACAGGCATGTGCTGCCATATATGTGACATTCAGAAAATATTGACTAGGTGCCTACTGGATTACATGGCAGTAATCAACAGACAGGAATCTCTGTGGCCCTGCTCTCAGGAAGAGAGAAAATAAACAACATAAGTATATAAAATACATGTAGTCATACAAGTCAGTCATAAGTGCTAAGGAGAAAAGAAGAAGAAAGGTAGTGGACTGTGGCCTGGTGAAGACTGGCTGAATTCAGGGCTGGTTACTGTCAAGTGAAGAAAGTAATAGGAGGGCTAGTCAGGTGGCTACAAGGGAAGGAAGAAGGGAAGCCATAGCGCGTTGTGTTCCCGGCATGTCTGAGGATCAGTGACAAAAGGTAGCCAAGCAATGGAGAGAGAAGTTGGCGTCTGAGGCCAGACAGGGGAAATGGGTCAGATCACTTAGCTGGCTTTTGCTCTGAGTCCCAGGGGTTTGGAGGAGGGAAGTGATGTGAGCAGACTTAATGCATGCGAATTGGTGGGTGTTTAGGCTACTGCGTGGATAATAGACAGTGGGGAAACTGCAGGACCACGATGACCAGTAAGGAGGCCATGGCACTATCCAGAAGAGCAATGATGATGCCATATAGCACGGTGGCAGCCACAGGGTAGACAGCGATTGTTGAATTGTGAATATAACTTAAAGATAAGACTGGATCCACCACCTATCAGATGGGAGGCAGTTAAAAAACAGGAGTTGGAGATGATACTGAAATTCTTGACCTGGACCTCTGGGAGAAGGAGAGAGAGATTGTATGTGTGTGTGTGTGTGTGTGTGTGTGTGTGTGTGTGTGTGTGTGTGTGTACAAACAGCCAATCTGTAAGCACAGTGAAGCATCTGGGAAAAAGAGTGCTTTCCTGTGACAGCAGCCCAAGCACTGTCCAAAGCTATAAGTCAATCATCAACGTCATCGATTCCAAGAAAGTCAAGGAGAAAGACTGTGTTCAGTCCAGGAGCACAGCCATATCACTTCTCAGTCATTAAGATCATGGGTTCTGCATCCAAATGTCTGTGTTCTTTTCCTTGGTCACTCTGTGACCTCAGACAAGTCACTTTGCCTCTCTTAGTACCCAGGCACCTGTCTAGTAAATGGAGATAATAATCCCATCTATCTCCTAGGGCTGATTATTTTACCTGTGTTCATGGATTAAAGGAAGTAATTGCATAAAACCTAAACTTTTTGCTCTATAAAATGCCATGTAAGCTCAAGAGCATATTGATCATAAGGATGATGATGATGATGACAATGACCTAGATGATCATGGTGATGGGGGTGCAGTTGTGGGGATGGCGATGGTGGTGCAGTTGTGGGGATGGTGATGGTGGTGATGGTGGTGATGGTGAAGGTGGTGATGGTGATGATGGTAATGATGACAGCGGTGGTGATGGTGATGGTAGTGATGATGGTGATGGTGGTGATGATGGCAGTGATGGTGGTGATGGTGATGCTGTTTGATGATGATGGTGGTGATGGTGGTGATGATGGTTGATGATAATGGTGATGATGATGGTCATGAGGTGGCGATGATGGTGATGGTGATGATGGTGATGGTTATGATGATGGTGGTGGTGATTGTAGTGGTGGTGATGATGGTGGTGATGGTGATGGTGGTGGTGGTGGTGGTGATGATGGTGGTGATGGTGATGGTGGTGGTGGTGATGATGGTGGTGATGGTGATGGTGGTGGTGGTGATGGTGGTGATGGTGGTGATGGTGATGGTGATGGTGGTGGTGGTGATGATGGTGATGATGATGATGATGGTGTTGATGATGGTGTTGATGATGGTGATGATGGTGATGGTGGTGATGATGGTGATGATGGTGATGATAATTAATGCTGTCATCATCCACTTGACCCTTGATTACATGATGCTGGTGATGGGGGTGCAGTTGTGGGGGTGGTGATGGTGGTGATGGTGGTGGTGGTGATGGTGGTGATGGTGGTGGTGGTGATGATGGTGATGGTGGTGGTGATGGTGGTGGTGATGATAATTAATGCTGTCATCATCCACTTGACCCTTGATTACATGATACCATCATGGGAAGACCGAGCCCTTCTTTAGCTGCTCAAAGGGGAAAGCAGCATCCAGCAGAGGGGAAACTGATTAGCGAAGAGACCAGAACAAGACCAAATGAACACAGATTGCTGCTTGTCCTGGAAGGAAAGACGTCCTGAGCAGGGAACCACATGGGGTTGTCAGAAGAATAAGAACCCCTCAGTGCCACCACTCGGAAGCATCTCTGTCATGGGGACTCGTGAATGTGGCAGTGGAAAGGCCAGTGTACACCCTTGTTCGCAGCAGCAGAAAGGAGGCACTGATGTCCACACAGGCCCTGATGCCCTGCGTGTGCGCAGCACACAGCTGCACAAGGGCGGCCGCCCACTGAGAGGCCTCACAGCCAGGCCTTGACACACCGCAAGACCGCTGCCTCTTGCTAAACAGTCCAAGCCGTTAACTGTCCTGCTGCCTGAGACAGAAATGCTGCCTCCCTATGTACAAGAAGAGGGTGATGTGGAAAGGAAAGGAACCCAAGCGATACACATACAGCCCACAGGCTGATACGGCCAATGGCAGGGACCAGGCAGCTGTGCAGACCTGTGCCAGCGCAGAGACACAGAGATAGCAGAGCAACATCACAAAAGCACAGACAGACCTGCAGACACACACACACACACACACACACACACACACACACACACACCCCAAGGCACATCCACAGAGAAACGTATGAACACTTGCCTGAGATACTGCATGACTCAAGTACCTGCAGATACAGACTTGCCCAGTGAGAAACACCAGATGCACATGTGCAGGCCCAAAGATGCACGTGCGCAGGTGTGCACACACACAACTGTGCATCTCACACAAAGTGCATCACACGGTGCAATGATGAAACCCTAACCTCCCATAAGGAGACCATAAGAACGCACTACGGTGAGAATTCTACAAGTTTTCAATGTGCAGAGATGACGCCCCTCCCTCCCCAACCCTGAGCCTTCGTGGGTCTCCAGCTGAAGCAGTGTGCTCTGCATGTAAGCAGTTCTGATTAGATGATAGATAGAAACCATTTATACAGTTAAACACGGCAGGGGTCTAAACGCTGTTCCCTGCAGAACACCAGATGTGAATGGATGAACATTTGATTGTCCTCGCGCCTGTTTCTGACAAGCTAACAGATAAAAACCACCCCTCTGAATTCCCAGAAAACTGGAGACCCTGAGTGCAGAGAGCAACAAGCAGGAAGAGCTAGGATTTATCCAGGCGGATTTCTAAATATGAAAGAGACGGCAGCTGGCCGTGCTGTCCTCAGCAGACTTTGTAGGCAGGATATCGCTTGATAACCAAGATGAATGAACAGGGCTTATATTGGGGAACTTTCAGAGCCCAGAGCATCGGGATGACCTCATGCAGGCAGTGAGTGACAAGGCATCTGGACCGGGGAAGGCCCCGCTGCCTGAAACTGTCTCTTCCTCGGATATGTTGGAGCCTTCCAAAAGTCTTCATGAAAAATGAAACTTCACACAAACAAAGAGACTCCCCACCACTAGCCATTAGGGAAATGCAAATCAAAGCTACGAAGAAAGACATGGACACTTGTGCATTTCTGGTGGGACTGTGAGATGTGCCGCTGCTATGGAAATGATATGGCAGGTCCTCAAGGATAGTCAACATAGGTGCCACCTCATCCAGCCACGGCACTTCTGGGTCTGAGCTCAGAAGAAAGGAAGGCTGGGGTTTGAACAGATATTTCCACACCTGTGCTCTCAACAGCATTACTCACAGTCACCAAATGGTGGCTGTGACCCAGTGTCCACCCTCCTATAATGGACACACACAATGTGATCCGTCCGTACAATGGACTGTTACTCGGGTTGAAGAGAACGAAAGTGTTGACCAGAAAACAGCACGATGAACCTTAAAACAGAATAAGTGAAAGAAGCCAGTCACAAAAGGACAAATCTCGCACCAAACTACTTCTATGAGGTCCCCGGAGCAGTGCAATCACAGGACAGAAAACAGAATGGTGACCGTCAGGGACTGCCAGGAGGGGAGAGAGGGAGTTCATGTTTGGTGGAGACAGAGGTTGAGTTTCAGATGATAAAAGTTCTGCAGATGGAGAGCAGTGGTGTTTGCAGAACAAGTGCAATAATAGCAGAGAGTCATACATTTAAAAAGTGCTAAAATAGAAAACTGTATTCTATGCATTTTTCCTACAATAATACATAAGCGATACATATGCATTAATGTATGAAAACACTTTCAGTCAATGCGATCATAAAGATTCGCTTGCGGCCTGCAGAAAGCAAGATCCACTAGGAGGAAAGGATGCAATCACGGAGGAACGCTTCAGTGACAGAGGACACTGGATCTCAGCATGACCTCCCACACCTGCCTACTGTCCTCACCAGAGCGGGCCTGCCCCGTGTCCCAATCACCTTCACCTGAGCATGGTCCCTAGAGCTAGTAGTGGGACTCTTCTCTTCCTGTTGTTCCCTCCCAACACAATCCCAGATCCAGAGGCAGGGAAGGAAGAAAGCTCTCAGCCTAAAATCACCCAGGTGTCTGATAGTCTAAAGGCTAAATATTCCAGCCTTAAGTCTAAATGTTCTAAAGCAAAAATAACACCACAGTGCACACTTGTTTTGCATAACACACACACACAGACATATATTATGTATGAGATACCAGAGCAGAGGTGACTTGTATAATTTGCCCACACACACAGCTAACAAGTGAGAGACTCAGGGCTGAAACACCAGTGTCCAACTACAAAGAACCAAGCCCTTGTCATTAGCCAGAAATACTGACTTCCAAAATGCAGGAGTATCCCATGAGAGTTCTAGCATTTGTAAAGGCCCAAACAATGATCTATTAACCCAGAAAAACACACAAGCCACTTAAATATGAGTGCCATATACTGTGTGCTAGAATTATCTTGGAGCTTCTCCCTGGGGATGATTTTTCTCTCCTCCTCAGAGAACTTTTGGTGACATCTGGAGCGGGCTGGAGATTGGGTGAGGGTAGAGGCCGGAGATACTTGCTCAATGTTCCAACTCCCTCCCCCATGAAGAGTCATCTGCCCCAAATGTCAGCAATGCCAACCTTAAGAAGCCCCAATTTATAGCAACTGTGTGTGAGAACACTGGTTGAGCATCTCCATTCATTCCCATCTTTGCCTTCTCTGCAGTCTGCTTCCTAATCCATCTGCTCACTCGCTTACCAAAAAGGAAACACCCACCCGTGCTTCCATGGGACACTAACTGAGGAGCTGCGCTGTTCCAGGTGCCCCAGCACTTCTGATCAGACATCAGCAGAGTGGGCTTGCAGAAAATGACTGTTGAAGACAAAGTCCATGTGGAATGGGAAGACTATTCAGAACATGGAGTGGTGGACACAAATTTGCAAGCCATCTAAATAATGTAGAGGTCATGATGGTATCACTCCATTTTAAAGATACACATGGGCACTCCTAAACTCAAGGAATCATATCAGACTGACTTGCTGATGTAAAACATATACCTCATTTATTATTATAGGGAATCAGAATTCTACCTGGTCAAGAAAAGGAATTCATCTTTTGACAGTATTCAAAAAATAATACTTCTGCTTTCTTATTTGTTCAAAGCAAATCATAAATAGCCCTTCCTGCCTTCCTTCTTTTCTTCCTCCCTTGTTCCCTTCCTCCCATCCTCCCATCCTCCCATCATCCTTTCCATCCTTCCATCTTTCCATCCTTCCTTCCTTCCATCCTTTCATCCTTCATCCTTCTCCCCTTCCTCCCACCCTTCTATTCTTCCCTCCATCCATCCATCCATACATCCTTCCTTCCTTCCTTCCTTCCATTTCAGCAGCTCAGGTTAAACATGCTCAACCTGATGAGCCCATGAAGATGGGTTAGGGAAGCATGGTAGACAGACTGCAAAGTGACCCCCGCAACCCATGACCTCCACCTTCTGGCATTCACACTCTTGTACAATCCCTTCTTGTGAGTGTGGGCAAGACTGTGACTTGTTTCTAACCAACAAAATATGGCAAAGGTGAAAAGCATAGGCTGTCCCTTCCACAGTTATCTTACATTAGATTAGACCCCATCTTGCTAACCAACTCACCAGAGACCCTTCTTTCTGGCTTGACGAAGTAAGTGGCTGAGTTGGATAAGCTCATGTGGCAAGGAGCCACAGGGTTAGGAGCTGAGGGTGGCTTCTGGACAACAGACAGAAAAAAACAATACAGAACTGCAGCATATGCAGCAATTACAAGAAACTGAGTGTGGAGAACAGCCACACAAATGGGGAAAGAAACCCTTCCCCGGCTGAGCCTCCAGATGGGAACCCAACCCCAGCTGACATCTTCACTATCGTCTCATCAAGGCTGCACAAACACCCATTCAAGTCGAGCCTGCACCCCGCCCCAGGCCACAGGAGCCATGAAATGATCAAGGGTCGCCGTTTGAAGTCTGTGCACTGGGACTTGTCATCAGCAATAGAAAACAAATTCGGGAAGACTGTATTAATAAAGCACGTCTCCATGCCCGTAATCTTCCCACCACACGGAACCTTCCAGAAACAAGGACATTTCCCTCAGCTCCCAGTCCAATAAGATGAGAAGTTGTGAAACTACCTTTCTGTCCGAGCGGCCCTAAATTTATGAATGGCTCTAACTTCCATTAGGTTTCAGGAAGGGGTGAGGTGTCTCTGTTCCTGTTTAGAAGTCCATTTGTTTCCATTCCTTGTCAGCAGTTTGCATAAGTGAGTGGTTTTATTTCTTGTGAGCGAGGAGGGAAAACGCACGAGTTACCCCAGCAGTGGAAGATTTGTCAAATAAAGCTTTTAATAATGGGTCTGTTTGACAGTTTTATAGTTCTTCAACTTCCTGGCCATTTGAAGGTGGTAGGTTTTCAATAAAAATTAAGTCCTTTTCCAAGAGAAACTCGGTCCCCTGTTATTTTAAAACAACTAGTCCAGGGTGCACTGAAGCACCTTAATTCCACTACCGAAAGTAAATCTCCCTCCTTTTCCGTATTAATAACTCGGGCAATCCATCAGCCTGAGATGGACTGTGAGCTTTTTCCACTAGTATTTCCAGGTGGACTGATGAACCACATCTCTAACTAGACTTGCCGGGTGATCATTAGGCTGTTCCTGAAAATAAATGACCTGGCCTTCCCGGCAGTTTACTTAAGTGCCCCAGGGAGGGGCCAAGGGCCTGGGCTTCCATCTTTAATTTCCTTGGATTCTTCCAAAGTTCCAGATCAAAGGAAGTGGTGCAGAGATTAGGCTACAGGGGAAGATGCCCTGTTGGAAAGGGCCTAGGACCAGGAGTCTGAAGCCTCCTAATGAGTCCATCACCCGCTGGTTATACACTCACGGGACTCATCACAAGACTCCTCAGACTTGGTTTCCACCTTTATCCACGGAGGCATGGTGAAAACATGGCCTAGAATTCAGAATTCTGGGTTGCATATCCTGATTCTAATCTGCCAGAGTGACCCGGGGATGAATAAATTTCAAACTTCTGTGTCTGAACTCCCTTGGATGAAAAACAGGATGATAATTTCCAGAAGTTCAGAGAGGCTCAGAATGGTTCATCTCTGTAGACGGCTTACCCAAGGCCTCCCGACCCTTACTAAGTGCTCACGCCATGCTGGGTGTTCTAATATGATTATCCTTACTCAGTATTCCTGGGTATGTCATTACCATCACAGGTAAGGAAAGGACTCTATCCTTAAGGACTCTGTTGAGTGCAGGAAATAGAAATCTAAAATGTATCTGAAGTGTAGTGTCCTGACTTTGCCAAGATCCTTTCTTTCTGGCTCATTCAGAGCACCAGGGGCCCAACAAATCCCATGTTGGGCTCAGAACTTCCAACTCTAAGTGTTGTTGCAGCTGGTGTCTCTGAACATAAAGTGGCACTCCAGGCCCCAGAGAAACAGCCAACAGGATGGCTGACACAGAAGAGAGAGACACGGGAACGGGGAAGCTTGATGAAAGGATCGCTACTGTTCATGGCAAGGCCTGTGTCTGATTTGGATGGTCTTACAATGTCCATCTGCCACTTTGATTAGAAATGTGCTTTCTGTTATCAAAGCAAAACACAGGAGATTAGGAGCAAAGGAGATTAGGATATGAACCTTCAGGCCATCGAGAGATGCTGGCGGGTACTCGGCTGACCCCAGCCCGGTTATTCCAGAGCATCTTTTACCCAGTTTGAGTGTCTCCTCACCCTGTAGGGCTGCGGAACCATGAATAACCACACAGAGGTTCCCAGACCAGTTTCCAGGAAGCAAGCATGCTCAGGTCTTCTTCACCTCAAAGTCCCGAAGGCAGCGATGGTCCCCCGGCAGTGAACCAGCGATGCTCCCACAATGCCCATCTACCTACAGCTGCTGGTCCTCAGGGTGTCTTTCTCCTCATGGCACAAGCCTGGAGTCTGGGTCCCACAGAATCCAGAGCCCCCAACTAAATCCCCATCCGCTGCCAAGTGTGCCTACCACAGGTGTAAACTGCTGTCTTATTATCTTCATCTTCTCCATCATCATCTCCATTATCAGTCACACCCCTTAGGAAATCAGAAACCCCATTCCTACCCACATCTCCTTCTGTCAGTGATTACCAACCACTTGTTTTCTTTTTTTTTTTTTTTTTTGAAATAATGAGTTTCAACCATACAGTCAACTTCATTCCGAGCCCTTATCTTTCCAGGCTGAAAATGAGAATCTCTATAGCTTGTATTATGTTCAAATAATGTCTTACAGCTAACTTTCTGAATCTCATGCATTCTTGTGAACAGGTTGACCACTGGTCTCTGCCTTTCCAACCTGAGTGGCTCCCTTCTCCGAGTGGCCACGATCCACCTGCTGGCCTCCTGGACACTTTCCCTCGGCCCTCTTCCCACCTCCATCTGCTGAGTCAGCTCAGTCCCGGGTCTCTGTTCTGCCAAGGGAGCCTGCTTGGGACAATATGCTCCATTATAATGACTCTCTGTCCTTCCTTCCTGAAATTTAATTGGATTTCTCTCTTCCCTTTGTTAGTTGAAATCACCTAATAAAAATCTCCCCTAGCGCAATCACTTTTCATCAGCGCCTTCCAGTGCATGTCATAATGAAGCCTGATAGAAAAGGAGTTCTCTACTATTCCACACAGGAAATAAATATTTGACTTACAACCAAGACTTTATTTATGGACTGGATTAACTTATACCACTCCTGAGTGGAGAAGTGAAAAGGAGGTCTCCAACTCCCTACGAAAGGAGGTCAATTCATCAACCGCATTCACAAAGGAATCTGGCACTACACATTGTTTGGAATTCCAGCAGGCAGAGTTTCATAAAGCTCAGCTCACAAACAACCTACGTCAGAATTACCCAGAGTGCCAAAATTCAGATTCCTACACCCATGTCCAGGCCTAGTGAGTCCCAATGGCTGGTGGATCGCATCAGAGCACCCATGATTTTAACAGGAAGGCCCTGGTTCTCAAACATTTCTGTGCATCAGGGAAGATGCTGGGGATGAGGAAGGAGGAGCCCCTGAAGTAGATACCTACTGTATGACATAAAAGGAAGAAACACTTGGCATCACCTCAGATGGTTGTCACAGAGCTGTAAGCAGACGGGAAGAAATTTCTCTGCTCCTACATGGGGAGCCGCTCCACCAAATGCATCCTCTGCCTTCCCTGTCTTCCTCTGCCCTGAGGATGAAAGAACCTTTGCATTTTGTGTAAGCTTAGCTAGCCTTATCCAAAATAGGACACCAGACTCAGAAGAAAATAGTCAGTGGCTTAGTATTTTTTAAATACATATTATATCATTTGTAGTTAGACACACACATAAAAAAAATACATAAATAAAAGCACTGGTTCTGAGATACTTAAGTAGTCAACACTACAGGTGGATGCTGATATGCAAAGTAATCCATTATGCATTATTTCAGTTATTACTCACCTTGATCCAAGGCCAAAGCATACCCTCTGTTTTCAAGTATAATAACCTATTTCTGGAACCTTCCGTCTAGGAAGGAAACCACAAGACAGAAGCAAAATGGGCAAAGAGGGTCAAAAGTATGAACTTCTCGTTGTAAAAGAACTAAGTCCTGGAGATGTCATATACAGAGTGGTAATTATAGTCAATGACACTGTATTGCATATTTAAAAGTCGTTCAGAGAGTAGATCTCAAAAATCCTCATCACGAAAAGAATTGTAACTGTGTACGGGGATGGATGTTCATTTGACTGATGGATCGTTTCCACAATATATGCAAATGGAATCATGATGCTGTACACCTGAAACAAACAGGTTCTATGTCAAGTACACCTCCATAAAAACAGACAAAATGTAGATTTTTAATAATGACAACTCCTCAGAATGAGTCAGAGAATCCTTAAATTCCTAAGAGGGAAAAGTGTGTCTTTTTTCATCGCTTCGATATTCTCCTGTTCTCCTTAGCACTGTGCAGGTGTGTTCGTGTTTAATCTGAGAAGTCCTGGAGAATGATCCCTGCCCACAATACCCCCCAGATTCCTGGCTCTGAAATGCTTGGCAACATCAGCCTCAATCTGGATTTATAATTAACAAATGTGTCCTCTCCAGAGGCAGTATTGAGATGATATTATAATTTATATCAAGCTGGTTTTATACTGAGTGAAATAAGTCAGAAGGAGGAAGACAAACATCGCCTGATCTCATTCACAGGTGGTATAGAGAAAAACCAAACAATGAGCCACATCAAACAAAAAGAGACCTATAGTCTATAAAATCCAATCACTGGTTATCAGAAGGCAAGAGGGAGAAGGGAGGGAAAATCAGAGTAAAGGGGTGGGAGGGACAGTGAAGACTGGAATGGGCGGCAGGTGGTGACGTGTTACAGGTGCATGATGCTCACCTTTAACCTCTATCATGCTACAATGCACTGTCCTTTCAGTGAAAAATGTTTAAGGACCCAGACGACCAAAATGTAGTTGGTTAGATCAAAGACTCTTAGAAAGCAGACTTGGGGGAAAATAATAAGAATACTACTAAACCAAGTGAGAGAGTGTGAACTTAAAGAAAAATACTAAAAGAAAAAAAAAACATCAAGTAGGCAGTTTCTTCTTTACTTCTTACCTCATGATAAATGTCATAGGTGGGCCTTACTTGGGTACTAACTTAGGGACTAAAAAGTAAGAAATATTTTCTTTACGTCTTGATATATACTGCCCTTTAGCTTTCTAAAAAGTGCCAAACCACTTATTATAAATTTCTATTGCTGTAATACCAAATTACAACAAATTTGGTGTCTTCAAAACAACACAAACGCATTACCTACACTTCCAGAGTAGGTCCCCCTGGGTCAAAAGGGCCCAAATTCAAGGTGTTGGCAGGGTCCCCTTCCTTCTGAAGACACAAGGTGAGAATGTGCTTTCTAGCTTTTTTTCTTCTTAGCTTCTAAAGGTCACCTACATTCTATGGCTACTGGCCACCTCCTAGCCAGAGCCAGCCATGCAGTATCTCTGACTGTTTCTGTCAGCACATTTCTTTCTCTGACCCTCCGTTTCTCTCTTCCCATTTTAAGGGCTCTTGTAATTCTGCCCACACATATAAGCCAGGAAAATCCCTCTATTTTATATTTAGCTCCTTATTAATCTTAATTTTATCCCCAAACTTAATTCCCCTTTACAAGTCAAGTAACATATTCATAGGGCCACAATTGTGCTGATCACAACACGTACTGTTTCCATGTATGAAAATACAAATGGAGATATGCCAGGTGGAGTAGTGGTTGGGTCTGCCACTTCTGACTGAGCGCAGTCCACATGCTTCCAAGGATCCCATTTCATGTCCCAAGGCCAGGGGTGAGGGTGGGAGGAACAACCAAGATAAATAACTAAAATAAAATAATTAAAATGCTTCTTCTTCTTTCTTTCTGCCTACTTACCTACTCGCCTTCATTCCTGCCTATGCCTTTCCTTAATTTTTAAAAAAAATGTGCAAATGAAAAGCATTTGCCAAAAGCTCAGCATCTTTGTCATCAACCTTTTCTAATGAATTTAGAAACTAACTACCAAAGAGTCCCTGGCCTCTGGGGTCTGAATAGCAGAGTCTGAGGTGGGGATTACCGGGCAGAATGCTTATGAGAGGACACCAGGGAACAACAAGGAAGGATGGGAGAGGAGGCAGGCCTTGGACAGAGAGAACTGGAAGCCACAGTACAGGCCCCTGGTGACGGAAGACCTGCGGAAGCTCCCCTCTGGAGCTGGGAAGCTGTCAGGCCTGTCCCAAGCTGGGGAAGGGCACCTGTCTTTTTGTCAGGCCCTGGATGAGGGTCCCTAGGTTGAAGATATCACCTGGGCTGAGACAGGCTTTGTCCCCTGAGACCATCTTCAAAAAGACCCACAGCAGAGGGTCAGCTTGGGCAGCGCTCCGGGGCCGGGGACACAGTCTTCACCCCAGAGAGGACAGCTGAGTCACACAGCTGCACATCGTGGAAAAGAAAAACATGCACCTTCTGGAGAAAAACTTTTTTTAAAAAGACGAGGTGCAGGCAGGAGTGAACCCAGGACCTTGGGATGTACAGGGGTTGTAACCAACCTCTGCTCCACCAGGGCAGGCTGGAAATTCTTTTAATCGAGGTACCTTGAGTTACAAAGGACTGCACGTTGGGCTGCGCAGATTCGCTTTGCGACACGCCAGGGCACCAGCAGATTTCTAACAGTCCTCCCCGCTGTCCACCAGGCCACGCCCCGGTCCCACCTCACTCCTGCCCCACTGGGAGCCTGTTCTGTCCTCAGTGTCCAAGGGTTAGTTTTCAATTTGAAAACTGTTGAAAAACTGCTTCCTAATTAATGCTGAACGCACGACATTGCACTGAATCTCGTCTTGATGAGACCTCCCGGCCTCCCTCAGTGGCTGCAGCTCCTTCTGTTCCTGGCTTCTGACACCGCTTTGCAGGGTTTGACGCCTCACATTGCTAAGATCCACCAACACTTGTGTTTACCCATCCACCTCTTCCTCCTGATTCAAAGCTTCATCCACATCTGTTTTCCTTCTTTTCCAGAGGGTTCTTTGCCTGTCCCTCCCGCCTTTGCTTTTGCGATGGAAACCTTTTATCCCACTTGGTTCCTTTTTTTATTTAAAAAAAAAAATGTTTTGCAACCAACACTGAAAGCCTGGCCAGTCTTTTCTTAAGCCAGGCAGACAGCTTTGACCCACAGCCGACATGGGTTAAGCTCTGCTAAACTCTGTGACATGAGGATTATAAATTAAAGGTCAATCCATTCCTTCACATGGTTGCTATTGAAAAAACACTCGAAATGTACCAAATTCAGATGAATTGGAATCTGATGTGAAGGCCAAAAAGAAACGCCAGTGTTGGAAAAAATGATCTGTTTTCAAGAACGTGTTTTCAAGAGCTCAGGGCCTGAGCCCCGGACGCCTCCCTGACCAGACTCTCCTTCCCGGGACATGTGTTCAAGCCCCCACAGTGGAGACGCAGACGCAGAGGGGCACGCAGAGTCCCAGCCCGGGACTCCAGCAAGTCGCTCAGCTCAGTGGCAGGCGAGTCTGTGTGGCTCCAGGAATTTGGCAAAGCTGTACCAAAAGTGAGTTGCCATCTCCCAGAGGCAGCAGGACTCAGACTGACAAAGGACTGACCCCTGGGTCGGGAGTCAGGAATGAGGGCAGCCCTGTTAGCGCCAGAAAATTCTAACGAGAAGCTGGCTCTGCTCACACCAGGCCATCCTGCCGGCCTGGACTGAGTTACTGCACTAACCGCTGCACAGAGCCAGGTGGGAAGGCAGAGCAAACCCCTCCTCCCTTTTCATGCTGCCAACCACCAGCCTGCCTGCTTTCCTGATGTTTCTTCAGCGACCTTTTGGGGAGGTGGACCAATGTGCATGACCCAGGAGCCACTCCAGGTAGGGTGCCCACTGGTCTCCTCACCCAGCACCCCCAGAATTGGATGCAGGTCAAACTGATAGAATCCCTACTGCTCTCATCGGCATCAAACTCCAAAACTCTTGTCTTTCTCCTGTACTTTATGCAGATATGTAATCTGAATACATTTCCAGTTATAAAGTATGTTAGCAGATGTAAATGTACCCAGTAAAATTTAAGAATCCCCTCGCCTTTTTCCTAAACATTCTTCTTCCCAAAGGGAACCACTGTTAACAGTCCATTGAAATCATTTTTGGCATATTTGCTATGCACTTGTGATATATACACACATATATATACAAAAACATACATACATATATGTGTGTGTACACATATATATAATAATGCTTTAAGAGATTATACGTAAAGGCTTAAAAGAATATGCATACATAGATTTTTGTTTTATTATTAAATAATTCATGTTGTACTATTATTTTCTTTTTAATAACAGCACCTTGTAAGTAGAGAAAACATACCACCGATGCAGGATGTAAAAATAGGTCTCTCATTGTTTTGAACTGATGCAGGATATTCTATACTGTGAATGTTCCATATTTGATTGAACCTTTCTCCTCTTTATCGGTGACTTTCGAAGTCTACTTGTGTGCCTCTTCCTCTGATACAGAAAAATGCTGTCCACACTTTCCTGTTCAAATGTGCCAGAGGCTTTGGGAATCCTGAAAGAATAAGCATCAAACTTGAGCCCATACAAGTCCTCATCTGAAGTCAGAGTCTCATAAGAAGCCAATTCCCTCTTCCAATTTGTACCCATGAGTCAACAGCCCCCTCCCCCCGCCACAATCTGGCCCACTCACCCAGAAAGTTCAAAGTACATCACCACCTTGGCACTGAGGCTAACCCCAGAGAAAAAGGTCTCCTTTCTTCCCTTATTCCAGGGTCCACCCCATTTTCCAACCCAAGACTCACCTTCCCCCAGATAATTAACCAGGAGAACATCCGTTATTTTCCAGCAATAGCTTCTATTCCACCAGCCAAAGACTGAAGTCTAATTTCATGGCTGCCACAATCAATGACACCCTCCTTCCTTCAGCACATTTATTGTATCTACTAGGAGCCAGCAGCAGAAGGATTTAGAAGAGAGAGTGTGATTCCTGTCCTCATTGCTTACACTCTAGTAAGGGAGATATACCTCAAAAGGCAATCAAAGAAACAGACGACTTAGTACAAATTGTAGTCATTTATACAGAGGAAAGGAATGAGACCAAGATAAAGAGGAATGACTTGGGAGTGAAAAGGTCCTACTTTGTATGCAATCAGCAAGATTGGGTCAATAAGGAGGAGACATTTTAGCTAAAATCTCAAAAGTGATGTGAATGAAGTGCTGGGGAGGGTTGGAAAGAAGGAAAGCTCCAGACAGAAGGAATAACATATACCAAGACCTCTGATGAGAAGAAGCAAGGAATATTCTAGGAGCTGAGAGGACAGTATTGCTGGAGCCAACAGAGGGAGGAGGCAAGAAGGATTTGAATTTGGAAATGGGGGCAAAGACGGGATCATCAAGAGCTTCGTAGGTTGTGGTTAAAGAGCTTGGTTTTCATAAAAGCCTTGAGTGAACTTTAGCAAGGGTATAATGAGCTTCCTAATATTTGTTCGAGAATGTTTTAGCTGTTATGGAGAATAGATTCGGAGAACAGAGCTATAAGGGTGGAAGCAAAGGAGGAGCAAGAAGGCTACTAAGCTATCTAACCACTAAACTGTTGAACTGAACACAAGTCAGATGTTAGCATCCCACCTAGTATGTCAGCAAAATCAGAGCCCCATCTGTCTCTTCCCCAGTGTAGGAAGTCATACTGGACTTCTCTGACACAATCACTCTCTACCCACCAAGTGCTGTGAGCAGGAATTGAACAAGATCACTGACATCCATGCACAGCCCAGAGTCAATAAATGACCAAACACACAACACAGCCTGTTTTCAGACATGGGGCAAGGTGGGAAAACAACTTTCAGACCCCGCCATTCCACCATATTACATTGCTGAAAGTAAACTCACCATCTTGGTTTGAAGCATCTGTATTGTGACTCTTTGGCTGACCTTAGGCACCCTTCAAGACTGAGAGAAGTATTTGCCTGGCATCTACTCAGTTTGAGGGACCTTCCAAAAGAAATAGAAGGACTGTCCATCAAGGAAATTTTGAACTCCTAAAAAATAAAAACAGATTACCACCTCCAAATTGGCAATTACTTCCAGATTTCAAAACATAAACTCCAGTCTTTACCTGGCATCCTGCTCCTCTAGTGCAAGGTACCAAATTACTCATGAGGACATGTGGGAGGCAAGCTCTGTTGTTTTTCTTAGCGTCCTTGGAGACAGCTGGGTTTTGCCACATCTGGAAAATTTTCTGTCTGAGATGTTGCTTTCTCAAGCTGTCTGCACTCAGAGTGGGCAGGATGTCTCAGTTAAATTCTGGATGTTCAAAAACCGCTAGACACCTTGATCACTTCACACATCATGACTAATTTGCTTCATTAATGTTCACTTCAATTGGTCACTGAATGTCAGGTCCTTTTGACATCTAATGCATTGTTGGACGATGTTTAAAGTCTCTTTGCCTTTGACAAGACATTGACAGCCATGGCTGGTGAAAGTGCATTTTGTGTGTTTCCAAGAAAGCCAAAAGCCTTGCTGTAAACAGCCCAAAACTAACAGAGGGAAAGGAAAAGGCAAGGCCTTTCATCGGGAGTTGTTCAAGTCCTGAGGCTTAACTCAGATCTTTGGAATCAGGATGATTTAGAAATGATGTTGTCTTCTTCATCCGTGTACTTCTGAGATGGTTTCTGGATAAACCAAATAAGTGGATGAGAAAGAGAAGCATGAGGAAAAAAAAAAGTTAAGGCGTATTGGTCTTCTGGTTTGGGTAGGGGATGTTGAAAGAGGTCAGTTGTCAGATGGCAGCTTGATCCGTGAGGGCTGTCCTGGGATTCAGTGTGCATGTCTGATCCATCATGGGAAAAGCCTGATAAATCCCTTCTCCTTGAACACTAGCAACACAGCTTCTGGTTCCAAATCCATAAATCCAGGAGGAACACAGGAGTGGCATTTCTCATCTCTCCTCCTGCGCCATTCCTTTCAGCACAGCGCTAATTGGTAGCCTAGTGCACACACCAATGCCTCCTCTTCAGCTCTGTAAGTCTTTCCCCACCGTTCCACACCTATCAACTCCAATGTCAATAATTAACACATACCCTCTTTCGGGTATTTTACATTTATTATCTCATCTGGCCCTTGTCATAACGGGCAGGTATGATCATATCAGATATATAAGGGAGTCACTGGAGACTCTCCAGTTAATTCTCACCAATTTGTGTAACGACCAGCAGCATCTAAGCCTGCCTGCCCATCGCACCCCAGCAGCACCACCTCTCATAATGATTTAATTGGCCATTCTGAGAGGTGAAATCATGCCTCATCGCCATGCTCATCCCAGTGTCAAATTCTCCATGCTTATTAAAAATGAACATTTCCTCCTACACTTAAAGATCACGTGTGTGTCTCATTTTGGAAAGCAACTTTTTGTGTCCTTTGCACATTTTTCTTTTGGATTTTTAAAGATTTCCTGGCATCATAAAACCTAACTATATTTCTTGCAAATTGCCCCCTGACAATCGTCACAGTCCCTGTAATTAGGCTTCTTGTGCCTTGTTGTACAAAGTTCTCAGATTTTTTTTTTTTTTACCATGCTGGGTATTCGATTCCCAGAACTGAATCAAAGAGCTCAATTTTTTATTGGCTATGCTAGTATTTTTCATGTGGTTTCTTCTATGATTAGCATGCTTAGAAAAATTCTGTCTCAAACTAAGATAAATACCTACCTTTTGCTCTAATTTTGTTTTCATTTTTTGTAGCTTTTTCTCACAGTCATGGTTTTCATTTATTTGGAATGTATCTGGGAGCATAATATAATTGTGAATCTCTAACCTGCTTCTTTTCTCTTAAACCATTTTTCTAAAATGACTTCTTGAATTTTCCTGTTTCCCATTAACGTATGATGCCGTCTTTGCTATATTTTTACATGATATGTTTGCTCACATTTTACTCAGGAGTAGTTTTTATTCCATTGCCTAATTTCTTGTCTCAGTATCACATCATGTTGATTAGGGCAGCCTCACAAAACATTTTCTGATGTGGTCAAACAAGTACCTGGGTCCACAAAATGTCATTGGGTCACATTCCCATTTTCAAAATGCCTGGATAATTTTTCCCGATTCCGCCAAATGAATTTTTAAAATATTTTTAAGAATCTTGAAACTCTCAATGAGTTTTGACTTGGAAATTTAAATATATACCTTTTTGAATAGTTGGCACTTTTGATATTTATTTTCAAAAAAAAGATATTTTTCAAATAGGTCTCTCTGTCAAATTGGGTCTTCATATTATTTACTGAATATAATTATGGGATGCATTATATTGATTTAAGTTAGTTAAAAATAGACCTTAACCTGTACTTGTTAAATAATCTTTTTCTTGTGAAGTCTTTAGCACAGTGTCTAGAATATAATATAGGCTTCAGAACTTGTATTTGTAGGTTGCTATTACTATCGTTAATGCTAAAGACTGGAATGAAATTATACCTCATGCCTCCCCTCCATGCGGAAGACAGAATCAGCACTTTTCTTGCCCTTTATGCCTCTCGTTGCTTTCTCCAGAACATAGATTGTCTTTCAAAGAGTGTCTCAACATTCCTAATCAACTTTATTGCTAGTTCTTTTTGGCCAAAATAATCTCATTCTTGAGTCTTCTGTTGTAATTGCTCGCCAGTCAGTGGGAGGGTACCTTGAAGTATGATCTTCCATAAAGAGATGCGTTTCTTTCTAAGTCTGTTGAACCTACAATAAACAGCCACCTGTGCCTAACCTGTACAAGGATAATCACAGGATTTTTTCAGCAATGCCCTCTCTGGACAAATATCAACCTCCGTAAAACAGAGACCAGCCACTGGCACATGGTTATTAGGCTACAACGCAGAAGGAGACACGCATTTCCCCTTAAGAGAATTTTACTTCACGATAGAAGTTAGAAGGAGAAAGACATTCACTGTATGATTTCACTCTTGTGCAGTATGTAGAGAAGGCAAACAAATGAGCACATTTAACAAAAATAGAATTGCAGTGTATAAGACCAAGTTAGTGGTTACCAGAAGCGGGCTGGGGTGGGAAAATCGGGGAGGAGGGGTCAGCCATCCGATGAAGGATGGAACCTGACTGCTCGTGGTGAACTTAGGCTGTCTGTGGAGATGTGGGTTTATTACATGCACCTTAAACCTATGTAATGTTAAAATGCAAAGTCATGTTAATACACTTTTAAATAACCAAAGCAATAACAACAAAAAAGGCTTTCCTTGTATCTCAGTGGCCCCTTAGGGGCGAAGTTCCCACCCTAACACCAGTCTCTGCGATCAGGAAGTGACATGCATTGGCAGAAGCCAATGGCGGGTGACGTTATGCTGGAATCAGGCCTGCCCACAGCGCGCAACGCAAATCAGGCAAGACGCTAAGATGGCCGCGGGGAAATCCTGGCTCGTGGGCCGCTGGGTATGCAGGAGACAAACAAGCACCGACTTCTGGTGAGTGGTGGCCCCACCCCTCCACTGTCTTGATTCTGTCAATTTGAAGCCACAGAAGCTCTCTGCATGCATTATATATTGGTGTGCAACACATTACTCCAAAATCTGGCAACTTAGAATAACAAGGATTCATTATTGCGTGGTTTCTAGGCTCAGTAACCGGGGTCTCTCATGATTGTCAGTTAGAGTATGAGCTGGGGCTGCATTTATCTCAAGACTAGAGGAACCACTTCCATGCTCACCATGTAACCCACTGCACAGAGCTGCCTGGGTGTCCTTCCAACGAGGCAGCTGGCTTCCCCAAAGCGAATGGTCTAAGAGAGAAAAAGAGCAAGCAGACAGCTGTCATGCCTTTACAGCCCAGCTCCACGGTTGCACACCATCATTCCTTCTTTATTCTACTTGTTAGAATTGAGTCCTCAACTCCAGTCTGCAAGCAGGGAAAAGATGATTAAACTCTACCTCTTGAATGGAAGAGTATCCCTTTGGGAATCTTTTTAAACTAGCAGGCTCAAACCATGGAGAAGCTGTACTGGCTTCAGACTAGGGAAGATAATGTGGTAAGTCTCATTGTGGAGGGAGGAGCGGCCTAAATCACGTCCTGAGGAAATGAACTCTCCACCGCTAGGATTCCCTCTCCATCTGTCTCATCTCTGCTTGCTCAGATTCCCTTGTTCTGTTGGTCTCATTTCTTCCTAAGGCAGAAAGAAGAACGTTTCCCTGTGGTAGACAAAATAGTCACTGATTATTAGCAATCACACAGAAAAAAGAGCCCTTCTTCCTGACAGCACCTGAGCCGTAACTCAGAGAAGAATTCTTACTGGACATGGTAGATCGGTGTCCACCCAAGATCAGGCATCATTCATGTTCATTGTGATTATCAAGAAGATGAATACTCTGACTAGTTTGGCCTATATCACCTGCCCAATCCTTAGATCCAAAGGTCAGGCTCATTCCCCAAAGAAGGGGAGGTGGGAACAAAGAACTGTCCCTGTCCACTATGGCCACTCATTACCTAGGTGAACTTCTCCATCACCCAGTTTCTTCATCTTCGAAGTGTGAATAAGAGCACTCTCTCTGGAATAAGCCTCATGTTATGTGAGATGAAGCATGGGAGTTGCCTATTACAGTGATTGACATGCAGTAAATGACCAAGAAATATCACTTATTAACGTTATTTCTCGGTCTCAATGCTTTTTGTCAAACAAGTTCCTTGGGGATAGAGATCAAGTCCTCCTCCACCCTCACATCTTTATAGTTTTGCCAGAATTTAGAAGGAAAGTATTCTCAGCCCACATGTCCCACATCAAGTGTGGGTGTGGCTCATGCAAGAAGCGAGCAGACACAGTGGAAATTTCTGAGCGCTCTTAGAGGACAGTGGAAATCCATGGACATGATCCCATAATATATTCTGCTAGTGCTGTGCGTAATAAAGTAGCAGATGTTGAACAAGAGCCTGCCCCTGGCGATATCTGTTAATTGATGTGATGTGTGTTTTTATGGAAGCTTGATCAAGGTGTTTTATCTCTGGCTAGAAGGGAAACCCTAGAATGGGCAGATTCAAAGTATTCTCCTCAAAGAAATCTGGGGAAAGTGATTATCAAAAATCATTATCAAAATCTCTGCACCAACAAAGATGTCACCACATTATTTAGTCCTTTATAAAAAAAAAAAAAAAAGAAGTGCACAGAACAAATGAGTTGCTTAAGAACAGAGAAGGGAGGATGCCACTTTGCCATTGTCAATAAGGGTTTTATTGTCACACATTCGGTGAGATGGCCACAGGTACACAGAGACCCTTATACACAGACATACTCTCTTGAACATGAACACATGCTGATTATATTCACGAGTGCACCAAATGCAAGAAAGAGAGGCAAAGACGAACAGGAACGCAGACACACAGAGGCATGTGGATAAATACAGAGAAACAAATTGAGAGAGACATACACAGATGCAAGCACACTTCTCTTACAAGTCCTTCAGCACAATCAGCCTGCACTTCTTGGGAAACAACAGCTGATTCAGCTAAACAGGGAGCCTTAAAAGATTCCTTGACCAGAAGGCTTAAATATATGACCACTGCCCCAGGCAAGGAGACATAAATCCTCCTGTCAGGTTCCAAATGCAGGTCCAGTTAATCCTCAACTTTGGAAAAGATACAGACAACATCTGTCTGCCTGGTTCATCCATCAATCCTCCATGCTTCCTCCTGTCATCAAGAGAGCAGGGAACACCGATCTGTGGTGGCTGACCTAGGGTATCTTCTTTGTGGCCCTACCTAGCTTAAGATAATTCTAAAAACAACTCATAACATGCATTGAGCTCTTTCCAATTGCTAGTCACCTTAATTAAACTTCCTATGAACATAATCTTACTCCATCCCCACCATATCACAGCTGAATTTTAGAGAGTAGAAAACAGAACTGGAGTTAACCCAATGAACATACAGCGATTTCTTCAGTGTAAGTCAACTATCCAAAAGATGTTCCCACAAGGGAGTTGTTAATTGACCTCCAGCATGAATTATAGTTCAGGACCATCCAACTACAGGGTCAGGTTGGGTATTAAACTTTACTGATTGGAATAAATGATCAGTTAAGCCTAATTGGCCTTGTAGGCCAAATGAAGTAACTTGTAGTTTAAACCTGAATTTGAAACGTACTCTAGGAATCCAGTGGAGACATGTCCCAAGGGAGGATGGATGCTTTGGAAGGATGCCCTATTGACAAAGAGCGTGTTCCACTAAGCACGGGTCGCATCATGTTTTGACTCCAACATCTTTTACAGCGTGGCCTTTCCACCAACGCAACCTGCATCTAACTGTGACCTTTGTCCCTCTTCAATGAGGGCATAACTCAGTTAAGATCTCCATATTTCTCTTCATTTTCCTGTTAACCCAGTGTCAAGAGCTTTGTCTAAATTCCTTGAAATCCAAGAAGGTACTTGAGTTCCAAGTTTTAAGCTTCTCTTTTCCAAGAGACTTTCACCGGCCCAATTTCAACTCATTGGTCCACAGAGAGAAGGGCGGTAGCTGGTGATGAGCTAATTTAGTGCCCACTGCCAATGTGCTCAGTAGTTAAACAGATTAAATTAATTCTTCTTAGAGCAGCAGCTTTCAACGTTGGCTGCACATTGTATTCACCTTGGGAGCTCTAAAAAAAATTCCTGATGACTGAGTCCCACCCCAAGATTCTGGTTTAATTGGTCCAGTGTGGCCCAGGCCCTGGCTTTTTAAAAGCTCTCCAGGTAATACAAATTTCAAGCAAGCCTTGGGGTGATGCTTCTCAAAGTATGGTCCCCAGATTGGCAGCTTCAGCACTACCTGGGTGCTTATCTGAAATACACATTCTCAGGTCCCTCCCAGACCTGTTCAATCAATTAGTGAGGCAGAGCCTGTATGTTCACACACTTGCCAGATGAGTCTGGTGAGCTACAGAGTTTAAGAACCACTAGTCTTGTGGTCCTTGGGTGTTGGCCTACACTCTGTTTGTTAACAGCTACTTCTTGGGTCCCGCTCAGCCTCCTCTTACCAATTCCGCTCACATATAAAGTCCTTTTGCTCCACCTCAGATTTCAGCCTCACCTTCACCTACAGAATACGTCTCACCTGAGGTGGGAAGAGCTGGCATCCAGGCTCAAGAGCTGAGGCTGAAGAGAGTTCGTGTCCCTGAAACAGCTGTTCTGACGTTTCCATGTCCATCTCTAGTGAGTGGGCCTGACATGGCTGGCCCAGCTCCCGTCTGACATGCAGGTTTTGACAATCATGCCATTGTCTTTCCCCCAGGGCAGAACTTCTGAAACATCTGCCTCCCACTCCCACTCCCTCTGACGCTGGGAAAACTGATCGTGTGTAAGACGGGCCCCAACTGATTACAGTTCAACCGCTGATATTTCTTTCACTTTAAAATGGTGTGAAAGAGACACACATTTAGCAGAAGCCATTCAGGAAGACTGCTTTGAATTGTATTTTGTTTTATAGTATTTTGCAGATATTGTGGTTTTTACAGATGCAGGTTGGCAGCAACCTTGCATCTAGTCTGTTAGCATCATTTTTCAATAGCATGTGCTCACTTCATGTCTCTACGTCACATTTTTTAGTAATAAAGTACTCTTCTTTAAGGTGTACAATATTATGCTTAGACATCATGCGACTGCACATTGGATAGACTACAGGGTGCTGGCACCTTACCTTTTATGTGCTCCAGCAAGCAAACATACCTACGTGGTTGGCTTTATTATAATATTCACTTTACTGGGCCTGGAACCAAACCCCAAATCTCTCAGGTGAGTGTGAACTTCAAATTTTGAGTTTCGGTCTTTCCCTGGACTAGCAGCACGTGCCCTGATCCTCTCTCGGGTGCGGGCAGTGAGCAGTACGTGCCAAGCACCGTGCAATCTCAAGGAGGAACAACCGATACCCTTCGGTGTATATGTGGCCAGCATTTCAACTTAACCTCTTTCCACCTTAGGATGGGTTAACCTGCAGTGGGTTTATTGGGGTGCAAGCCCATCATAAGTGAAGGAGGAACCGTGCTGTGCCACCTCCCTGAAGACCCAGACCTGCTCTGAGTTTCCTCTGAAACAGCTGCCCTCCCACATGGATGTCTTTAAAGAAACAATGAATTGTCAGAGGTATGTTTATTGTCTGACTTTATAATAACACCTACTCATCATAGGAAACCTGAGGAATCAAAGAACAAGGAAGAAGATAAAAACTACCTTTCATCCCACCTCGCTGAAACAGCCATGATTAATATTTTGGTGTCTTTCCCTTTTCTTCTTCTTCTTCTACTTTATGAGTGTATGCCATACCTTGCTGCAAAAAGGATCTGAAGCAGGTTACAAAGGGCATAAAACAGAAGACATGATCATTTTGAACTACCCTGCTGATTGAAATACTGGTCTCACTCCCCAGGAGTGGATGATATATCACATCTTTGACGCGATGGGTGGAGTGAGTATCCACACACAGTTTGACTTTGGAATCAGTCAAACAATGCTTGGAATGAACCCTGGGTTATCCTAGCCTGTTTTCACATTGCAACCTTTTTGAGAAGATAAATGAAAAAAAGCCAATTGCCCTATTTGGGGTGATAGATCCTAGGAGGCAGAACATGAGAAAATATCATGAATTCATTATAAACCAGAGAGATCTTTGTGAAAGACTGGGCCACCCATAGATTAAGAAATTGAGGCACAAGTTACAATCTGTAAATTCAAAAGAACTTCCCAAAGTTCTGAAGACTTGAAAAGTCTAGAGTTATACCTGTGGAAAGGACCAACCTGAAAGGAAATGCCTTGAAAACATTGGCAGCAGATGTCACAAGGTGATTGAATTACAGGTCTTTTTTTATACTTTCCTGTGCTTTCCCACATTTCCACAAGGTAGATGTACTAATTCATAAGCATAAACACAAAGCATGTTTTCATTACGTGTGTGAGAAAGAAAGAAGGAACCATCAAATGGAACGATCATAGAATGGAGACAAAGATGCATCCTATTTGTGAACCCTGCTCGTTTTTTATGGATCGACAGTATTTTATTGCAAATTCTTCACAGTATCATTAGTTAGGGCTATATACCAGCATACAAATGAATGAATCATAATTGATTTAATCCTCTATTACTACATAATTGAGAAATAATTGCATTATTTCCATTTTTCCTCCTATTCATGGTAACTGTGCTGAACATTTTTGTACATAAATCTCATCCACCCCTATCAACATTTTTATTTGCCTGGTCTTCTGATTATCTAACTGTCTTACCCTTTACTCTCCTCACTTTCTGGAACATTCCACAACAAATAGCTAAATATCATCAATGGTTTTTCATTGCTGTCTCTCCAGATAGCGATGTCTGATTCCATCTCAAACTCTCTTCTCCTTCTTTCTAATATTCCTATGAATTGGCAACATTCCCAATAGGTCATGTGGAAGATAAACAAGAAGCATTGGTTTCCACTAATCTGATAGGACCTGAAGCAATTCTGGCTTACTGGGAATATAGGGGCATGCACACACACACACACACACATCCTCCCATTATAAAACATCAGAAATGCTCAGAAGACAGGATTAGCCTCAATAAAACTGGTTTGCTTGGTTTGCTCACAGGTAGGCTGCACTGTGGACTGAGCCCAGTAACACTAGATTTCTTTGCATGGCTTATAAGACATGCTCCCAGTGTTTTCCCTCTCCACAGCCTACTGGCTTCCATTAACAGCATCCCTGCCCCTGCCATCTTAGAAAGGAGACGCTGCCTCCCTTCTGGAGCCCATGCAACTGGTGGACCCAACACCACGGCATGGTGGTCATGCCTTCGGCTCCAGGAGCGGCCATGTGATCTGCACCTTATCACTGCACCTGACTCCCTTCTGTGGGGGGATGGCTCAGAGCACACAGGTGAATCACACCGTGATCATCGGGGCTCATGAGTATCCGTCATGAACCCAGAGCCCAGCCCTGGGGAAAAAGAAACAAGAAATGGGGACAAATTACTACAGGATTTGTTGCCTCTATCCAGAATGTTGGGGTTAAAAGCGACATAAGCCAATAAGACCTTTTTTGTGTGTGAGCTGATTGGATCAAGGTTATCTTGTGTGTAAAACCAATAATCTAACCCACAGAACTGGTGCTCATGTGTTTATTGAACCCTATCAATCACCTACTCTGAGCATGTGCCAACTTTCTAACAAGATGACCTTGAGTGAGTTACTCAACATTTATGAATGTTAGTTCCCTTGACTCAAAAATGGGTTTTAAAAATATTAGGTCAGGCATACCCTGGTGGAGTAATGGTTAGGTCTTCTGCCTCTGGCTGAGTGTAGTCCACTGCATCCCAGGGACCTGGGTTGACATCCCTGACCTACAAGTAAAAATGTTTAAATAAGTGAAAATGCTTCTTTCTCCTCTCTCTTCCTGCAAGGAGGCAGGCTCTCCTCACCTTAATTCCTGATGATAGACTTTCCTTTAGAATAAAAACACTAAAATTAGGTCATTATAAATGCTGAAAAAGAAAATGCCTTTGACGCACCACTACCATGACTGGCGAGCTGGGCACTGCGTGTGTATTGACACACCATGTCAGTTTCTCAGTTGCATGTTAAGGAATCAGTTCACCCTTCTGAGCTTCTATTTTCTCATCTGTGAAACATTTTGGTTTTCTTTTACTGCCTCAGTGGTTTTCAGTTCTGGCTACAAGTCACCAGGGGCATTTGGAAATATACAGATGCCCAGGCTGTATGCCCAGACATAGGCTTCCCTTTGTTGACTAGGGGCCCTGAGCACTGACACCTTCTATATACTCCCAGGAGATTCTGTGAAGCCAGCATCAAGAACCGCTGCAATGGATGAGGACCACTTGATAGGTTAACAGCTTAAGGTTCTTGTTAAGAAAAACAACTTGAATACTCATTAAATCTGTACGTGCTCCTGCAGAAATACCCCAAAATGATGCATCTGAAAGTGGGCAATGAACCCTTCCAAAGAAAACATCCAAAATGTACTATTTGGGCTCAGCGCAGTCAGTCACTGCTAAAAGAGAAAATGAATTAAAAGAGGAAGTATTCTATTCAGAGATTGTTGAGCAAACTCTTCTATTGCCATTGCCATACTTTCAGTAGCAGTCTTGTCCTTAAGTAAAAAAAATCTCTGGGAAAAGAGATATCAATTTTATTTTGTGAAAATACTTGATGGAGCTAATGAGTGTATGTTTTTAATAGCTCCCTTGGGAAATGCTATACAGTAAATATAATTGAAAGAGGGAGATGGAGCTGATTATTCATCAAGTATATATTTAAAGAATGCAATTAGGAAAAGAATGATTGAACACAAAACCTGAAATGACTGCTAACAATGCAGCATTTTTTTTCTAGAGTGTTTTTATAAAACATTCTCAAATCCCTGGGACTGATAAAATTATCACATTGATATCTTCCTCAGTCCTTGATATTTGCATTGTCTCATAAAATGGAGAATAATCCTCATCTCAAAATGAAATTCTGGTAGGAAAAAGAGATGATCGTCTGTCAAAATCTGAGCAATAACAACAAAAGAATAGAGTATTCATATTGGCAGGTATCTTCAAAAACAGTGGAATAAGAACTGAAATCTGAGATGGTAAAGTAGGTTTTATTCCAACCTCTAAAACAATAAACGGGGTGGAGCTGGAAATGTCGTCAATCTGTAGACTGAAGTGCTGACTACTTCAGGACAAGATGGAGTAGCCGCACTTGATTGACCCTCTCGCCTGAAACAAATAAACAAAAAGACAAAATATACAAAGCATAATTTTCAGGGAAAAGGACAGAGATCCCTGAGAGACTGGAAACACACAAGGTGAGACACAGGACTTTCCCAGGAAGACTCCTGCAGGGATCAGGGTTACCCCGAGCACAGGAAGGGGGATCCAGGAGTGGCCCAGCAGCTTTCTGAGTTGAGTAGTTTAGTTCCAGGCAGACCAAAGCAGCTACAATTTGCAGGACAGAAGACTGGACAGCAGAAATGTGCACAACAAGAACCCTGAAGGTCTGCACATGAGTATTCAACAGAGTACTGATCAGTACCTTTGTCTGGGAATACTTCCCAAGACCAAAGAAGGAACCATTTGGTGAATCAGGTCAGTGACAGGCATTCATGTACAGCTGGGAATAATGTTTGCTCCTCCAAGTCAGATGGAAAGCCTCATAACTCAAAGTACTCTCAAGGAACCTACCTGAGTAGTGAGACACCAATAGCCTTAGACTAAATAAACTCTGGTCTCACCTAACAAATCCTAAAAAACAAGAACCAAAAGAATTTTCAAAATTTTCCAAATAACAACTGCATTCAAGAACAAATCTCAAGGAAATTTAAAGTAACATAAAAATAGTCAACCGCCAACAATGTCTCACGTCCTGTTGAAGATTACCAGGCATGAGAAGAAGAAAATGAAGCCCATGGGGGTGGGGGGGAATCAATTAATCAAAACTGCCCCAAAACAGACACAAATGTTACAATGAGCAGACAAGTAATTAAAATAGCTGTTATATTTCATATGTTGAAAAACTAAATTGAAACATGAAAGATATTTTTAAAGACCCAAATAGGACAGAGATGAGAGCAATGTTTAAAATGAAATACATACAGGGCAAAAAGTTAAAAATTCAACAAAACCTAAGTACAAAAAGAAGTGAAATAAGAAGTAAATGACAAGAAAATCAATCAAAACCAGTGATAAAGAGAAAAATCTGAAAACAGCCAGAGTAAAAAGCATGTTAATAAACAGATGCCTCTGTGAATGAGATTTCTAACTTGGGTGAACTTGGGTGAGCTTCCCAGCACTTAGGAACCCTGGTTCCCTTGAGATACACTGGAGTTTAAAAATGAGAAGAATGGCAGATTTCTTCTAATAAACAAACAAGCAAAAAGATGACAGAGAAACTTCTTTAAATTAGTGAAAGGTGGGGAAAGTCAAGTTAAAATTCTATAACCAGCAAAAATATTTTTTAACATTTTTCAAAATGAAGGCAAAGCAAAGATGTTTGCATACATTGAAAATAAAGAATTGACTTCAGGCTGTGCCATACTCCAAAAAAAAAGTAAAAAGATTCCATTTGGAGGAAAGGAAAACTATCAAGAATGGATCTACTCAAAGGACTGTTGAGTACCAGAAGTAAATATGCAATATTTTATCTAGTCATGCAAATATTTTTAAAGATGATTGACTTTGAACAAGTCAAAAGAAATTTACGTTAAAGTTTATAACATAGGTATAAGTAAATTATATGATAAATATAACATAAAGTCAGAGGGTCTCTGTTGTATGTGAAGTGGTATACTATCACTTGAAGGTAGACTATGATGTTAAAGGTATGTATTATCAAGCCTAAAGGAAGCAAGGCAATCAATCAGTTGTAACTAGTCAATAGAGGTGATAAAATTAAATCATAAAAGTATTCAGTTAGATAAAATAAGTTAGTCAAAGAGCTAAAGGAATAAAGAACAGATAGGACAAATAGGAAGCAAGTACGAAATGAAATACTTCAAGATAATTGTATTGAAAGTCACATTAAATGTAATGGGTTAAGCATCCCCAATGAAAAGACAGAGGTTATCAGGTTGGATAAAAAAGACACAACTGCACGCTGCCTACAAGAAAGATACTTTAAATGTAAAGACACAAATCAGTTTAAAGTAAATAGGTGAGGAAGTAAAAGATATACCATGATAATGGTAGTCAAAGAAAGCAGGAGTGGCTATATGAATATCAGAAAAAGACAGACATTGGAGTGGAAAAAATACCACCAAAGAAAATGAAAATCATTTTGTAATGGTAAAGGAACTGAGCCATCAAGAAGACATGGTCATCCTAAATGCACTTAATAACAGAGTTTCAAAGTACATGAAGCAAAAAATAATAGAACTTCCAGGGGAAAAAAAAAAAAGCAAATTCACAATGATGTCCAGAGACTTAAATTTCCGTTTCTCGACAATTGACAGAATGAATCTCCCCCAATGCCTCTGCCTGGAAGCACAGCATGCACAAGTGATAAGCTATGTGAAGGGAGCATGTGTTTCCCCTGGTGACCTCCGCCATCTTCGCTCTTCTGCTATAAACGCCCCGTCTTGCCTGAGCCAACATGCAGGCGAAAAGAATCTTCATCAACTCTTCTCAATCAACCTCCAGGACCAGAGTCAAGAAAGAAATAAAAGGAAGAATCTCCAAGCCACCAGTGGTTTCAAGAGGAGGAAGCTATGCCAGAGCACCAGTGGCAATTATACCCAAGCATTTAGGTGTTGATGGCTGCAAAATAAATGTCTATAAGGACACGTCAAATCCCGAACACTTGCTCTCTAGAATGGAGTTGGCATAGGTTACCTCAAGTCTGCATTCCCTCTGTTGTGATCATTACAGCTCCCACTTAGTAAACATTTTCTCAGTGCCAGAGAGTAGAGTACACTGAACCTTTCACTAACATCACCTTGTTTTCCAGCCTCACCTATCAATCATACCAGAAAACAGGTGTGATGATGAGTCCATTTTGCCAGTGAAGAGAGGAAAGCTTTCAGTAAAATGAATCTGAAGACCCGATGGCAGAAATTGGCACAAATATTAGGGTTACATAATCCCAAGGGGTCATGCATTGACGTCAACACACTGGGCCCTCCAATGCAGAAACAATGAAGGGCACTTACAGCAGAGTACTGACCATGCTCCAGAAGCTCACTACTGACCCTCACAACAGTCCAGGAGGCTGATGCCATCTCAGTCCACCTTTCGGCGATGAGCAAATGGAAAGACAGAGAGGTGACTCGACAGGCCAGTGAGTGTGGACTCCTGGGTGGGAACTCAGCCTGTGTGGTTGGGACGCATGTTCTCACACTCATCTGTGCTGCCTCTAAAGTCAGGGGTGTGTCTATTGAGGGGCCGGTCATGGAAGGGGGGTTACAAAACAGATGAGATTGTCCCTTACTTCAAAGAGATCAGTGTTTGGGTGGAGATGCTTCTGCTAACAAGATCCAACCCACCCAGGCATGGCGAGCACTGTGTGTTCACTGCACAAACTGGAAAAATATGTGCAAAACACCTCTTTAAAATGTTCCTTGTGATGAACAAATGAAGCCTGTAGAAGCAAATACCTTTTTAAGTAAAAATAAAATGTTCTTATGTTTTCCTTCCCTGGCCAGTAATTCCATTTCTTTCAATCAATCCTGTGAAAGCATCAGAAACATGATTTTTAAAAAACACGTGTAGGCACGCCATAGTGCAGTAACAGATGGGTCCATTGCCTTTGGCCAGCACAGTCCGCATCCATCCCAAGGACCCAGGTTCACATCCCAGGCCAGGGGGAACAACCAAATAAAATAAACCAAGTGCTCCTTCCTCCTCTCTCGTCCTGCCTGCTTGTTTCTGCTCACCTTCATTCCTGACTGTGTCTTTCCTTTAACACAATAAATAAATATGTGCAAAGATGCTTCTTGCAAACAAAACATGATAGCTAACACTGACTCCCAACAGAGATGCTGAATTAATGGTGACATAGCTATTTGAGGAGTTATTCTACAGCCACTAAAATATCATGCCGTCCTATTTAATAATTCTAAAAATACCTTTTTAAATCTTCTGATCACAAGAACTATTCATGACATAGTATTAGGAAAAGGAAGAAACCAAGGATTGCAGGTTAAACCTGTTCTTCGTCCTATAAAATACTAAGAAAAGATACTGAGAATTATAATCACAATGATGAAAATGTGAGAAAATAGGCCAAAGAGTTCCCAGCTGCCTCTAGGGGGTGGAACCATGGCTGAGCTTTGTTCCCGTATCTTTGTGCCTATACTTTCAAATATTTAGAAAGCCATCCTTTACTACTTTTGCAGTCGGGAAAAGGTGAGCATGAAAGTATGGGTGGGAGATGAGACATGAAGAAACCCTGGTGGTGATGGGGTAGTGGCTAGAGCCCTTCCTTTTCAGCATCTTGTGCATGAGTTTGTCACTCCTGGAATGAACAGAGATAGGAGGTTAGAAGAGAGTAATCCCAGTGTTATTCACAGCAATGAAAAGTTGAGAACGACAGAAGGAGTTGAATTTTGGTCAGATGAACAGCACTGTGACTTGCTCAGAGGGTGCTGAGCGACGAGGAAAAGACATTTGCAATGGGTTTCCAAGATGGAGAGAAATGTTTACGGCATTTAATTCAAAATTTTACATCAAAAAATCTTCAGATTTGGAAATGATAACAGCTGACCCCCAGATGTCTCGGCACAAAACCCTTCTGGCTCCAGGTTTTAGGGGCTGGTTGAGCAGCATTGCTGTCCATGCAGGCACCGGTGTGCTAGTCTTTCTCCAAGCCCTGACCACAGACAGCGGAGGCAGGGTGCCTATCATGAGCGGTTTGGGTGATTAGATCACAGAATATTTGTCAAGTGCTCATCCACTTACAAATGTAGCTCCCGTGGCATCAAGGCACAGATGCCCCATTCCCAGCATGATCGACGTGAGAGGGTGAGGCCTCACTTGACTAGATCCTGAACTTTCCAGCAGAACCTGGGCCTTGCTGTTCATACCACCACGACAGTCACCTTCACATGGACCAGGTGCTGTATGCGAATGGCCACCATCACCATTCTTCTGGAATCTGAGATACAGTGACCAAGGAAGACCACCCATATTTTTAAATTCCCATGTACCACTGTGCATTCCCTTTTCCAGTTGATTTTGGAATGCCTGCTCAATAACCCTGGGATAAAGGGATTCTGTGTCCTAGGCGTACTAAGACAGTGTTAAGGAAATTGAGATAATAAAACCTCAAGGAGCTCATGAGGACGTAGGGGAGAGTTGAGCCAGCATCACCTCCTTTCCTGACCACCTTCACCCCTCATCAGTTAGACGCTCCACCACTCATGCTTTTCAGCGGTGTTCTGAGAGGCAGTCATCACCATGGTTCAGAGGAAAGCCTGGTAACTAGGCAGCCTGGGTTCAAATTCTAGCTCTGGTGTTTGTTACTGAAGTGACTGCAAACAGGCATCCTAACCTCTCTGGGCCTGGTTCCATCACGTGTGAGGTGTGAACAGTCACAGAACACATGCCATTGGGAATAAACGTGAAACCTTGAAACCATGTGCCTAGTACATAGCAATAACTCAACAAGTCCTAGTTATTATGGCTGCTATTTCTCTGTATTGTAATCACCTGCATCCATGGCTGTCTCTCTAGACCATAAGCACTTCTCCTATTCATCTCTGCCCCTCAAGCCCAGCACTTTGCCCAGCACATGAAAGACAGCTAGCTTCTATTCATGGCAGAGGATGGAGTTGACTGGTATTTAAGATAAACACGAGTCTAATAGACAGAAGGGAGGGGACTCCAGGTCAAATAAGTAGCACTTGAAAACAGTGTGAGGAAAGTTCTAGTGCGAAAAGAGAGTGTTCCATCTTATCACTGGTATACAGAATGTCAATCAATATTCTTGCAGCTACTAAGGATAGAAATCAAAATAAAAACTGTCTCTTTAAGAAGGTAAGAAAGAAGAAATCTCTTGGGTTCTGTTGACTTGGGATTTCTGCTCTTGCTGATAACAACGGCTCATGACAAAAGAAGAGTGTGTCTCAAGTCAGAACCACTGTCCCTGCTGGCCAAAGAATTGATGAACACTTAATGGTGTTCTTCTCTGGAAAAATTTGAATACAACTGGCTTCATAGTTGGATCCAAGAAGGCTAGTGATGTTCTCAAGGATCCAGCTCCCTTTCCAACAAGCAGAGGAGATCATGAAACAAGTGCTATTTGTATTGCAGACATGATATCCTGGACAGCCCAAGATTCACCCACAAATTTAGTAACTCCAGTGGAAAGACATAGCCTTTCATTGATAGAGCCAACAGAAATATCCCAGCAGGGATTGTGATTGACCTAATTTGGGTCGGGAGCACATCCTTGTGCTTAGGGGTGCAAACTCTCCCATCTGATGGAATGAGTTCTCTAAAGGAAGAGAAAACCTAGTGCTGAAAGCAAGGGGCAGGAAGACCAGGTAAAATCATGGACATTCACAAAGGGAAATAGTGGTAATGAGGCAGACACAGCTCGCTGATCCCTTACATCTGCTCTCCTCTTTTTCATTTTCTTGGCAGAATTTCTAGCTTATATTTCTTAAACTCTCTTGTAGCCAGGATGGTGATTGATGTGGAGGCTACGAAATGGAAGTAGGAACATTGACCACCCTCCTGAGCCCAGGCTGTAAGAAGTGATATGTGCTTCCCATGCTGCTTGCCCCTTCCAGCAGTGGGATGGAGATGACAATTAGGTCCTCATGGAGGATCTACAAGGCAGAAGAAACTGCCTCGGTCTCTACTTCCGGAAGAGATGCTCTTCCAACTTGAATGTCCAACAAGGATGGTCACACACCAGGCACAGGGTCTGCTGGGCTGTCCTATCACCTGTCTGGGGCTACTTGCTCCTTCAGTGTCTCTTCTCCCAACTAACACAAGTCACGATACTAGAGCTGTAAGTAGGGTTTGTGTCATGAAAGGTTTAAAAGTCCAGCTTCAGGAAACAAAGCTAAGTGTCCAGTACACACTGACGGGGTGATGACATGGTTATGAGGCTGGACGGATACAGCAAAGGTGGAGGAAAACATCACTCACTCCTCTCTCCCAAAGGACGTTGAAGAGGAGATTCGGGCTTGATTCTGGACCCTTTGATTTTGCTGTGTCATTCTTGATGGAAGAAGCTCCTCCCTTAAGTTAGCTCAGGTGCCATGGCAGACGCAGCTCCGGGGGATTTACTTCAGAAAAGAATCAGTGAGGACAGGCCTGCTCCATTAGGTGCCCGTCCATGTGGAAGATGGGACAGAGAAAGATGTACTTTCTGATCTCTCCCGAGAAAGGGCCCTACGGGAATTGACATATAGCCCCATGGTCTGTGTCTGCAGCTTTTAAACACTTGGCTTAACAACTGCCTTTAATTTCACTGAACATAAGTTATTGATTCTGATCTCTGTTGCCTGGAAGCTCCAATCCTGATTGTTAATTGAGCTATTGATTTGGGGCTCGCATCAACCGTTCCTGAAGGGGTGAATCCTGGGTAAGTGGGCAGGTGGGGAGTGAGGTGGGGGAGTGAGGGCTCTGCAGGGAAGCGATTTTAATTAGTAATAATAGCTTCATACTTAGCCGACTGGTTTGTAACACGCACAATGACACACCTATAGATCAAGCCGGCAAACCAGTGGCCATTCTTCGATAGGAAAATTAAATTGGGTCAATTATCTAACTGGTGGGTGATTTCAGATAGTTATTTAACTCAAAATGAACCTCTTGCCATAAGCATCGGATCCATAGCTCAGCCCCCAAAGCTTGCTCAAGTGTGGAAGTCTAATTAATCAGGTTGGCCTCTCCTCTGCCTTTCCAGGGTAACATTTTAATGCCCAGAAATTTCCAGCCAACGAAGAACATGGTCACTAATAAGGGAAGGGCTCTATTAAAGGGTGTATATCTCTGCCACAGAATTATGAAGTCATTTGTTGATACCAATTAACTTGACAGCGATTCCGCCACCTAGGTGGTATAAGCAAAAAGTCATGTTGGGTGTATAGAAAATGATCACGTTTTCGGAAAATTATCAGCAATCAGACATGATTCTAGGAGCCAGGATAAAGGCTGAGAGGATTTCTAACAGACCCTAATGTTGGCTCCCATGAAAGTGGGAGCTGACAAGGCAGGTACAAATGTACTTTTTAGAAATTAAATATTTACATCATGTTTATGACATGCCAGCATTGAGTTTAGGTCTCCCACAAATTTTATCTCATCTAGTCCCTTAGCTACAACCTGAGATAGGCGTTACTATGACGTCCACTCAGCAAAGAGAGGAACTGGGAATTCAGGAGTCGCTGGGGCAAGCTAAGCAAACAGAGCTGAGCCTTGATACCAGAGGCCTGGCCTCCAGACCCTGTGATTGCTGACCCTATAAGAGGTCACTGAGAAGTTTGGGATTCCTGGAAATGTTTGCTTATTTCATGCACTTTTATCTCTTATTCAAATATTTGATGATGAGCATTAACAATTTATATGTTTGAAAAACAAAGCATCCCTCAGCCCCACTCAGTCAGACGGGGGACCTAATTCATTCTTTTAACAAGCAAGTATTGAGTTCCTCCTACTTGCCCATCGGTATGCCAACTGCATTACATTATCTCCCTTAATTGTCATGTTGCTTTTATTGTCCACATTTTACAGCTGTGGCAATACAGCTCAGAGAAGAGCTCGCCCAAGTCCACACCAGAAGCGTATGGCAAAAACAGAAGTGAACCCATCACCCTCTAGACCAGCGGCACAAAGCAGAAACACAGGGTGAGCCCAAGGGGTAATGTCAAACTTTCTAGTAGCTACATTTTAAAAGTTGAAAAGAACCGGAGACGGCGTATCCTGGTGGAGCAGTAGTTTGGTCTGTCACCTCCAGCCGAGTGCAGTGCACACACATGCCAAGGACCTGGGTTTGTGACCTGGGTCCAAGGGAACAACCAAAATGAACACCTAAATAAAATGCCTGAAGTATGTCTTCCTCCTCTCTCTTCCTGCCTGTCTGCTCGCCTTCATTCCTGCCTGCACCTTTCCTTAAAAAACTAGGTAAAATTCATTTATTTAACTCACTATATCCAAAATATTGTCCTTTCTACGTGTAATCTGTGTTTTTTTAATGAATGAAATAGTCTGCCATATTTTTTATACTAAGTCTGAAAGGCAGCATGTATTTTGCATTTACAGAACACCTCGGTTCAAACATTAACTTTTCACTGGAAATAGTTGATCTGTAGTTAGACTTCCTAAAATGTGTAGTTAAAATGTTAGATTCACAAGTCATTGCAAGCATACTAAGAAGTTTTTTCAATAACTGAATCAAGTATCAGCTCTTACATTTAAATTAAGTAAAAGTCAAGTTTTGATTCCTCCATTGCCCAAGTCACATCGCAGCGCTCAAGAGCCAATGTGACTAGGGGCTACCATATTGAACAGCAGAGGTCTAGACTGTGAACATCACACAGGCAGGGACCAGTGGCCCTAGTTACCTAGCAGACAGCATAAAACTAGCAGGTGCTGATAACTATCTGGGGAATGGAGAAAAGGAGACAGAGCTAAGCCAACCTAGCATAATTTTGCTTGCTGTTCTTTTCGTTGTAACCAATTCAGCTGTTATACCAAAAAAAGAGACCCAAGAAAATTAGCACTTTAGCATTTATGGAGCTTCTACTCAGAACTGGGGACTATTCTAGACGTCTCAGGCTGTGTCTTCATCTTTGAGTCCAAATACTGGCTCCAGCACTTGTTAGCCCTTACTCTTCTTCTTAGTCTCTCATAGAATAGGGTGGTGATGACTTCTTCCTCGAACTGTTAACATGGGTACTGATGCAAGGTTGTCCAGAGTCTGGCTCATTGAAGACACTCTGTCAGATTTTGCTCCTTCCTTGTTCATCAAAGGTGGCCAGCAAGCTGGACCTAAAGGACATGCAATCCAACCAGTGAAAGGCCATATGCATGACAAGACTTGGGTGTGATGCTATTATTCCTATGATAATCATATTTGGGGTACAAATCCGTGGAGCTTTTATGAGTTCAGAACTGAACAGAGAGAATTTCTGTGGTGAAGGGAGCTCCCTGGAGATGAGGAAAAATGCACCTGCACTTTTTTCAATTTGTATCTCTTTAGACCATGTTTCTCAATGTTTTTCTTTCATTATCAATCCCGAAAACCTTTTTCAGACCTTTTCCCCCAACCACCACCTTCCTTGAAATTTTAACACCACAAATAGACTATATCTGCATATATGTTTCTTATGCATTAAAATTTAAGATTTTTTTTGCCCTGTCAGATACAATATCACTACAAAAATGTACAATTAAAACCAGTGGTTCTCAACCAGGGTTACTAGTTCTCCTCTCAGAGACATTTGGAAATGTCTGGAGACACTTTTGGTTGTCCCAGCTTAGAAGGGAAAGAGGGTGCCGGCAACTAAAAGCAGAGGCCAGAAACACCATTAAACATACCACAGTGCACTGCACGGCAAAGAACGATCCTAACCCAAATGTTAAGAATGTGGAAGTTGAGGAACCCAGCTGTAGGAGATACATTCTTCCTTTCTGAATGTTAAATGATTCACCAAACAACCTCAGTCCTTCAGTCCCAGACCCACATCATGAACATGGGTATTGCACAGAGGGTGTCCACACCCCATGTCGACCTACCAGGAACCATCCTCACGCAGGCAGCCTGGACAAAAATGGCCGCCCTCCCAGAATCCTTCACTGCACTGAAATCACAGGGAGGGAGGGAGAGGGACCCAAGCCCAGATGCCTTTCTCACACCAGATCCCCTAGCTGCGACTCAGCAGGGAACTGATTCTGTCTGACAAGTGTAAGCTTCTTGTCAGTGCTGTTTGGGTTTCAAAGCCTCCCCAAGATGGAGGTGTTGTCTGAAGGAGAACCACCCCAGCAGGAGGCCCAGCAGCCAGTGTGATTCAAACAGCATCTCCTTCCTGGAGAGAAGCCTGACCTTGTACTGCAGCTCGGTGGAGGGGGGAACGACACTGATTTCTGAAGACTGTCAAGCGAGAGCTACTTTGGGCTGAGTTGTAGGGAACTGGAGATCTATAAACCCTTTTATGTGCAGAGAGAAAGGAGCCAGTGTGGTTTCCAATGAGTTTCCCAGGTGAGAGAGACAAGCAGAGGCTGAGTGACAGTCAGGCAAGGAGCAAGTTTTCCTTTTATTAACAGGCTCATAAAGCTACTTTAAAAAATAAATTAAAGCTAGAAAAATATCCTTGAATTTACTGCCAGGAGGGGAGGGTGAGGGGCTGTGCTGAGCGCCAGGCTGTGACATTGCAGGGACACGCTGTTGCAAGATCAGCAGGCTGCCCAGAGGGCAGAGCTCACCCCAGGCTGCGTGCAGCTTTGAACCCCGGCGGCCTTGGCTTGACCGCCCGCAGCCCAGGTGCAGCCAGAAAGGAAGTCCGTTGTGGGCCCGGCGTGGTCTGCAGAGGGATGCTAAGAGGCCTTCTTCCCTGATCAGCCAGGGCCTGACAGGGAGACCATCAACCACCGTGACACCTCTCCACCCTCCGCCTGGAGCCTGACACCACCGGAGGCTCCTCTAACCTAGACACCCGGCCCTGGAACCTGCCCCCAAACAGCCGGCCGGCCATGTTCCTTCCTTCTCCCACTATTTTCTTTTCCCTTCACTTTCTGGCTCCTGCTTCTTCCGTGTCTTTTTCCTTTCCTTCTTCTCCAAGAATCCCACTGCTGTGTGTAGACACAGCACGCCTCATCTCTCACAGGGCAGACACAACCATGCCGCTCCACGGGACCCTCATGGCACCACACCGAGGCCAGCAAGTCCCCTGGCACGGAAAACACCACAGCTTGATCCCCGCCAGCTGTCCAGTCTCACCCCCGACACCAGGGTGCATACACATGCACGCACACATGCACACACTTGTACGTGTGTGCATCTGCACACATGTGCCTACACAAGCACTCTCACACATAGGCACACGTGAGATCACGTGTGTGCATATCCACACACGCTGACGCACATGTTCCCACGCTCACCTGCACTGTGCTGGCATGTATGTTCATATATGCACGTGGATGCACACATATGCATGTGTACTCTCACATACATACACTCACACACACCACTTTCCGGCATTCCCAAGCACAGCACATCATTTGCAGTCTCTACTCTTAATTATAATAAGCTAACATTTAACAAATGATACCCTCTACTTCGGTTGATTAACTCACTGAATTCTCACACGAATCCAGGGAGGTTCATTCCATCACCACCCCACTCTTGAGGTGCACGAACAGAGTCGTGAAGAGTCAAAATGGCATGAGACCACATCAGGTTGGAGATGGGTTTGAACCAGGCACGTCACCTGCCGCCTGCCATGGCCCTGCAGCCTCCGCCGGGTCCCTGGGCCTGCCTGGTTTCTCCCTTGAGTGCCCCGGAGAAAGAAGACTATTTGCTTTTTCCTGCATAAACCCACTGTGATATGCATGTGCCCAGAAACCATTTCCCTTTTGTTATTTTATGTAGCATATTTATAGAATGACAAAACCTGATACACGAGCAATGCAGTAATGAATAAAAACCACCTGCCCCAAAGTCCCTCATCGTCCAGTGCTGTGAATCCACGCACCAAATCCATCCTGTGTGCTGTGTCCCTGCAGCCCAGCGCAGTGCTTGCCACAAAGCAGATCATCAAAATCCACTGGGTGAAGACAATGGAAGACTGAATGAATGAAGGCAAAGTCTGGGAGAATTGTCATCTCCTTGCTAAGAGCCCATCTGAAAAACAGCCACAAGGAGGCATTCTCAGAGGGACCGCCTGTGGCCACAACCATTACTCTTGCTGATGGCATCAGTCGTTCATTCAGCAAACGCTCATCGGCTCCTAACAAACAGGGCGCTCCGTGGCAGTGTTGGACATGTGCAAAGAATAAGTCAGTCTCTGCTCTCGAAGGACTGAACCAACAGGAGAGCGACAGCCACAGAGGCGGCAGCCCTAAGAGCCAGGGGTGGGACTCCTAATCACACATGAACTCATGGGAGACTTCCTAGAGGCAGCGGCATCTGAGCAGAGATTAGATGAAAGATGAGACGGAATCAGTCACATGTATGTGTGTGTCCAGAGTGTGTGTGACCTGTGTGCACACCTGCAAGGCATTGAGAAATGTGTTCCAAGTGCGGGTGTCAACCCACATAGGACAGAGGTGAGAGAGAACAGATGTTCCTGAAGGCTCATGTGGGTGCAGAGCACACAAGATTGATCGAGAAAATGTCCCATCACGTACTATTAAAGAGCTCGGATTGCATACAGAAGGTTTATGGAGCTCATTCATATAACGTTTAAAAAATAAACAAAACGCTTCATGGACCACAGTGGAAAACTCTGGGAGGAGCATGGGACTCCCAGCTGCCAAGCACAGACAGAACTGCCAAATGCTCCTCGTGGTGGAAGATGAACTTGCATGACAGACAGTGTGGCGGCATCAGAGTGCTTTTCTTCCTCAGATCTCAACCCCTAAAAAGGCCCCAGGTCCCTCACTCCCAGCCTGGTAGGTCTGCAAGGAGTCAAGGGACCTGGGCAATCAGAGATGGGTCTCACCTGTCTTAGAGGCACCTACTCACTTACCTGCATTTCTAGACATTTGTCACAACACCTTTTTTATAACTCTTATTTTTTTTAATTTCCCTATTTTGGGTCTTGTTTCATTAGTCACATTAAAGAAAAATTTAAACCAGCCTGCAGGGCAGGGAGAGAAGGTAGGTGCAATTAAAAGAAGATATCGCCTTCTCTGGGATACAGTGGCAGCCTTGTCACATCTGTGCCCATAGGGGCAATAAATGCCAGAAATGCTTGGGCGAAGGAAGAGCTAAGTTAAAGACAATGACATGAGGTTTGGCTACAGAAGAGACACTCGAGAAGCTGACACTGATCTAGTCACTTGGTTGCTGGGCCCTCACTCCCTTTAGAAGATTCTTCCCCTTCTCTCCTCCATGGATCCTTTCAAAATTCAACACAGTTGTATTCCGGATAGATTGCATGAAAGCACTGACTGCCTGCCAGTTGGTGAGAAAGCAGAGAAATTTCTGATTGTCAAGTTCTGGTATTATTTGGAAATTAGGTTGAAGACCATCACGTGACTTGAAGTCTGATACTGCCCACTCTACTCAACATAAAGATATGATGCTCCATGATCATGTCAAAGGAGGCTTTGACCATTCCATCCATAAGGGCTGGAGAAGGCTTCCAGAGGAGAAAACGCTTCAGAGTAGCCATAATAATAATCCCTACCAACTAATCAGCTCTTACCGGGAGCTTAATGCAGCAATAGTCATCAGTACACCATCCCATTTCATCCTTACAACTCCTCAGTTCATTGTCTTCTGTCAGACACCTGGCCTCCTACCAGCCGCCACCTGCCCCTTCCCTTCCTTCTGAGAACCGCCATCTTGTTCACCCTCCTACATGTGGTCGACGAGACAGGCCCCTTCCAGTCAAGTCATGAATCTTGGTTTCTCTAAGCCAGCAACAGTGGGCTCAAGCAGTTAGCAAAGTATTTTGATTCTTAAGCATCAGCACAGACAGAAAGCCAGCTGCAGAGTTTCTGAGTCAAGTTTACTCACTCACGCACACAGAGGGCCTGAATATTTTCTTTCCTGGGCATAGTCATCTGCACATAATACCGAGATAAGGGAGAGGAAAGAAGGGGAGGGCAGGGGAGGGGAGAGAGGAGGGACTGACTTTGTCTTCTGTATCTGATACTATGAGAAACCCCTAGGTTTAAGAATCGACATCCTGCATATTAGAAGTAACAAGTGCAGCATTTCCATTTCCATGTAAATGACCCAGTTGAGCAATTCACTGACTCACCCCAAGAAGCATCTACCTGGGGGAAAATGTTGTTTACAAGAACAATAACAGATGTTGGACTCCGAATGCCCTGCCTTGACATTTGAAGACTACCCAGGGAGATGCAGGGACTTGAGGGCAGGCAAAGCAAGAGTCTCAGAACAGGGTTCATTTAGAAGTGACTTTACATATTAAGTTAATTCTCGGAATAATTCAAGAGTCTGATGGGGGATGGCGGACTAATGGAAAGAAAGGAGTCCTTTAAAAGTGCTGAGGAGAGAGCAGGACCCATAATTCCATCTGCAAGTAATGCTAGCTGAAATTGGTTGTCCCTGATTTGAATAATCTTGATGGCATCGTTATTTTTAATTGTGATTAGTGGTCGTAATGTGCTAATAAATAAGCCCAGAGACAAGGTACAACCTTGCCTTGTCCCACAAATGATTGGGAATCAGGACTGCTTGAGGCCGGGCAGACTCTGGACTGGAGGAGACACACCAGGACAGGCACTAAAAGATTTTTTTTTTGTAAGCTTTTAAAGACAGAAGACTTAAATGTCAATTTCCTCACTCTGAGGTCAAGCAACTGCGCAAAATAATTCAGGAAGCACAAGGCTGGCCTTTCCTATGGTAGCTCTTTGGTTGAAGATGGCCACTCATGTATATTCCAAGCTCCCCGCTGGAAGGTGACAACCAGAGTGCCTTTTGTCTGGTTTGTTAGCAATATCGTCCAGTCCTGGAGTGTGGTGTGAGCAGAATGACCCACAGGATTCTCTTCCAGATAGTTTGAAGATATCCTCAGTGGAAGGAAAGTCTGAGGTGGTGAGACAGCAGGTAAGTAAGAGACTAACCCCAGAACCAAGATGGCAGACGAGTCAAGACCCTACATCAGCATCATGTGGGTTCCCACTAACACTCCCCCTGAGGCAAGTTTGTTCACTTCCTGGGGGTAACAAAGTAGCAGAAACTAGGTAATCCAAGATGACAGAAATGTATTTTTCCATCCTTCCAGAGGCCAGAGGCTCGGTATCAAGGTGTTGGGGTTGGGAGGGGGGTCTCTCGTCAAGTGTCCAGGGATTACCTTCAACCTGCCATCCCTCTGGCCGAGGCAAAACTCCAGTCTCTGCCTCCATTACCACAGTCATCCTCCCTCTGCTCGAGAACACAATTCAGTCCTCAGGAGGAAGCGAATTGCTATGGCAAGGGGAGAAAGGCTGCCGCAGAAAAATTAAGAAGGAAACAAAGGAGAAGGGAAGGAAAGAAGGGAGAGAGAAAAGGGGGAGGAGGAGGAAGAAAGGGGAGGGAGGAAAGGAAGGAAGGGAGGGAGGGAGGAAAAGGAGGAGGAAGGAAGGAAGGAAGGAAGGAAATTGCAACATAGAAGAGAATGTAATTTATATAAAATTTTATGGGCATTTACCACTTTTGACCGCACCTCTATTTCCACCAACTAGTACATCAAATCAATAAAATGCCCTCAAGCTCTCTATCTACTTAGTGTTCCTCTAAGACCCCAGGACAGAGACACTGTGGGACAGAGGTCAGTAATAACAGCAAGTCACCTTAATTCACCCCAGTGGAGACTCAGAGAGGTTCAGTGGCTTAAGCAAGCTCACACTGCTGGCAGCATAAGGTTTTAATGCAAAAACATGCTCTTTCCATTAGGCTGACACTTTCATAAATGTTTACTTCAGTGAATGAGATGAGTGAGTGGATACACAAATAAGAAGTGAATGGACAGGTGAGTGAGCGAATGCTTGAATACGGGAATGGAGGAATGAATAATGGAGAGTGTGACTCCAGGAAGGGCCCATTCAGCCACCAGTGCTTCCTGGGGATGTGTTTTGGGGTCTGGAAAAACAGAGGCACTCCTCCTCACCCACAGGTCCCAGAGCTGGGCAGAAACGCAATCACAGTGCTCAGAGTTAGGATACAGTCTCTTGAAATGTCAGTGACCTGATTAACAGAAGCCCTGTCCTATCTTCCTCTCCCCAAACAGATGCTGGGGCTCAGGCTTGCCCCCCACACATCTAAGTTGCCTCTCGTCCTTCTTCCACTGGGGCTGGTCTGCAGAACTATTCTACTCTTTGGACCAGGGGAGACTGGATTGCTCTCCAGGGAAGAGAGAAATGAGCAAGTTATTAAAATAGAGAAGACGTGTGTCTCATCGACCAACCCGCATAGAAAATAATGTTATCTGTCGTAGTATGGGTACTGATGTTTGTACCGGCGATGGTCTTACTGTCTCTGTGACTGATGGTGTCACTTTGCTGGAGCTTCTATAACTAAGTATCACAGACCAGGTGTTAAAAACCACCAAAACCTGTTGTCTGCCAGTCGGGGAGGCTGGAAGTCCGAGACCAAGGTGCCAGCAGGTCTAAAGGGAGACTCTGGTCCACAGCCCTCGCCTTGGTTTGTCAATAACAGTTTCCCCCACCCTTCCCCTCATATCTGTGTCTAAGTTCCCTCTTCTTATGAGGATGCCAGTCAGAGTGAGCTGGAGCCCACTCCAGTGCCTTCACTCTACTTAATCACCTCCATGAAGACCCCTAAGCCCAAACCCCATCACGCTCTGAGCTATTAGGGGTCAAGAGGACTTCAACACATTAATTTGGGGTGAGACAAAATTCAGTCCATAACAATGAGGTTTTTGCTCGCAATCTGGAGATCCAAATGCAAGTTTTTTCCTTTGTTTTGTTGGGATTTTTTTTTTTCAAGGGAAGGTGAGTAAGCAAGGAGGCAGGCAGAGGAGGAAGAAGCATTTTTATTTTATTTTTTTATTTCATTGTTTATTTCATTGTTCATCTTGGTTATTCCCACTTGTCTCAGGACGCAAACCCGGGGCCTTGGGATGGAAGTGGACTGTGCCCATCCCTGCTCCACCAGGCTGTGCTCCAAGGTAAAGTCTTTTAAATCGATTTTGAAGAAACGATTTCAACGACTGGACAAACTTCAGTTTCATTCCTGCCGAGCGCTGGGCCTCGCTCGGCTCAGACTCACCTGTATAAACACAATGAACTTGGGTTTGAGGGAGTCCCAGGGAGACAGAAGCAGCAGCCCCTTACTCACCAGCGCACTCGCGGGCAGGGACGAGCACTAAGCTCTGTGCTCCTGAAAGTGTGTGTTCCATGTTGGGGGAGTGACAAGCCAGTGTAGGAATCTCAGCGACCCGAGAATGAGCGGGACCTCAAAGGGTGGGAGAGGTTTAGTGGGAGGACAGGTGTAACAGACTGGAGCAATAACATGAAGGATTGGGGAGGAAAGTCCTGCATTTTCCCCGATTTGGCAATTCGAGGGCATGCATTCTCACTCCAGATTGTGCCAGAGGGGCGACGCCCAGTCTGAAGTCACTGGTGAGACTGTGATTTGGAATTCAGACCCTAAGACACACAAATTTACCGTGTCCCATTTGAAGGCACCTCTCCACGGCTTTCAAGCACGTGCCTCCTGTCCCTCGGTGTCTGTTCCCCCCAATTATCACACTAAGCTAATGGAGGGGAGTTAACAGGAAAGTGTCAGAGAGTTTTATGAAATTAGCATGTCAGTGCTCTTCCCGTCAGTGCGCATAAGGGAAGAAGACAAGAAAATGATATTGTCGTTTAATAGTTCACTTTAGATCTTCATCTCTTATCACTCATAATTACTCCATATCAATTACTTTGTATTGGCAATCTCTGCCTGTCAGTTACCCCATAAAGGAGCTTGCTGGGACCCTGGCTGGACGGCTTTCATCAGGAAGCAATCTGAACCAAATTTAACCTGAGCAGATTAACTGGGACCACCTCCTGCCCGCACCACTCACCACCCGCCAAGGCGCAGGCGGAGGGGGAGAGCGGGAAAGAATGGAGGCTTGGAAACAGGTGGACAGGAGTCTGATGGAGCCACAGTCCGTCCCATTGCACGGGTTCCATCTCCTCACATCTCTGACTCTCTGCTTCATGCAGGCAGCTCCACCCACCTGGGGACATTGCCGCTCGGGGTCGAATGGAGGGTGAAACACTGGGCTTCTGCACAGAGCTGGTGTCAGCACATGACACCTGTTAGTGTGCACTGAGAGAGCATGCTCAACGGACTTGCCGAGGTGAAGACTGTCCTTTCAATGCTGCCTCGTGTTCTCACTGTTCCCATTAAGCGGCAAGACGCAGATTCCATTCAGGTCAGCAAACAGTAGGCACCCATGAAGTGACAGTCATGCCGTCCACTCTGGGGTAGAGAGAAGACTGACTGGGAGGGGCAGAGGTCCTGGAATAAACGCCCTGAGTCCTCCAGCCACAGAAGTGCATGCTGTTCCCTCCGCCTGGCATATTCCGTCCCTCTTTCCTCCGCTGACCCACAAGCAGGGCAGTTCACACGTGACTTCCTCCTGCAGGAAGCCTTCCAGGTCTCGCCGGGCAGGGCTGCCTGCGTCCCTACAGCCTCACCATAGCTGCCACAGCACATAGCTGTGTGACGGAGGGATCACCCCGCTCACCGACCATGGGCTCCCTGTGTTTTCCTCACTGCTGACTTCCCGAGACCTAGCACACAGAAAGGAAGGAGGATGGGAGAGCCCTTGAAGGAGAGCCAACATGTAAAGAAAACACCACAAAAGGATGCTATTCTGCCAGAGCAGATGCCACTGAGCTGTCACCTCACCCTCCTCTGAGCCTTCAACCCCAACATCTACTATTCCTTGGTTGTGCTTTCACTAGAGGAGGAGCCAGCAGCCCCGCAGTCCTGGAGAAGGAAGTGTCTCTCATCATTCCACCACCTCCCTTCCCACCAGGGGAGATGGCTCATGACATCTGGTCCTTTATTTCTCTTTTATTGTCGTAACCCCCATGCCCAGCACCACACCTGGCACATAGCAGTGTGCAAAAGGATACTGAATAAATGGGTGGCTGCATGGTGGGTGGGTGGGTGGATGGATGGATGTATGGATGGATGGATGGATGGACGGATGGATGGATGGATGGATGGAACAGAGGAATAAATGAAAAAATGGATGGATATATGGATAGATGGATGGATGGATGGATAAATGAATGGATGGAAGAAAGGAATAAATGAATAAATGGATGGATATATGGACCATTGGATGGATGGATGGCTGAATAGAGTAGATGAAAAAATGGATGCATATATGGACAGATGGATGGATGAATGAATGGAATAGAGGAATAGATGAATAAATGGAGGGATATAATGGGCCATTGGATGGATGGATGGATGACTGAATGGAGTAGGTGAAAAATGGATGTATATATGGACATATGGGTGGATAGACGAATGGATGGAATAGAGGAATAGATGAATAAATGTATAGATATATGGACCATTGGATTGATGGATGGCTGAATGGAGTAGATGAAAAATGGATGTCTATATGGACAGGTGCATGGATGGAATAGAGGAATAGATGAATAAATGGATGGTTATATGGATGGTTGGATGGATGAATGGATGGATGGATGGATGGATGGATGGATGGATGGATGGATGGACCGACAAACAGGAGAGATGGACAGATGGATGAATTCCTAGATCTTAAACACAAGGTCAGTGGCAGTATTCTCTCTGTCAGCGTGCATAAGGGAAGAAGACAAGAAAATGATACTCCACTACTCCAACCAAACAAATCTAAAAAAGACTGTGCCTTAGGCTGAGATTGGTTCTTACAGATTCGCCTGATCTAAGAAATTCCTTACATCATGAAGTTCATTCTCTTCCAGATATACTAACCCAGAGGACAAAAAGGGGCCTCAGAATTCACCTTCATCAGCCTCTTCACCTTGCAGATGGGGCAACTGAGCTGGATTTAGAGCCAAAGGAGGAAGGTGGCAGGAGAAGCATTGGGTGAGGAGTCTGAACATATATATATACAAGCCCCACTATGCCGTCGAAGCACCACGTCACGTTGGGAAAATCACTTCACTCCCTGAGCCTCCTGCTTCTCATCTATAAAATGGGAATGAAAGCATCTGCCTTCAAAGACAGTTGATACAAAGGACAGGAAAGCAGGTCTATGAACACATTTGAATCCTCTGACATGGACATCTGGGAGAGAGACATCATCACATCTACACAAAAGAGATTTGTGGTTTCTACTCATTTTGGTTCCACAAACCTAGAGTGGACCCCTGCAAAGTTTCAAGCTCGGGCTCTGCCGCATTGACCACAAACAAAAATAACGATAGTAACAGCTACCATTTATCGATCTTCTGAAATGTTCCAGGCACTGTGCCTTGTGCTTTTAATCCATCGTCTCATTTATCCTCCCCAAGACACTATTAACTGTGTTCAATTATTTATCTCCTGCTTAGAGACGAGAAGCTTTTACCCGGGAGACTTGATAGTCCCAGGGCCACCACAGACCAGCGGTGGAACCAGAAATGACTGCCAGTGTCGCTGACTCCAGAATCCCTGCTCTCACCCACAGCCCAGAATAAAAATACAAACAACCCAATGAAAAAGCCAATAGGCCAGTGAGTTTTTTAAGACCTGTCATAAAAGAATATACTCACACAGCCAATGGACATAGGAAAAGAGCCCAACATTGAAGGACATTAGGGAAATGCACATGAAAACTAAGTGAAATCACGCTTCACACACCCCAGAATGGCTAAATTTAAAATCAAAAACAAAAATCCTTGACAACACCAAATCTTTATAAAATTGGGGAGCAACTAAATTCTTAAATATTTTGGGGGAAATACTTCATTATTATCACTCCTTTGGATGGGGTTAAGGGGAACTAGCAACTTCTTATAAAACTACAAATTTCCAATTGACCCAAGAATCCCATCCCCAAGTATGTACCCAGAATAAAGCAAATTTATTCACAAAAGGGTTTGGGAAAATTTTTTCATAGCAGCTTTATTCCTAACAGCTGATAACTAGCCCAGTGTCTGTCACTAGGAGATATAAACAAACTGTGTCCTGTGTGTACAATGGACTACTACTCGGCAAGAAAAAAGGAGTGGCCTGCTGATAGCTATAAAAATATGAGGAATTTTCAAAACATCACGCTAAGTGCAGCATAGACAAAACAGTATACCTTCCATGCCATTCCTGTGACATCTGAAGACAGACAGAACTATTCTATGATGGAAAAATAAGGACTGTATTTGCCTCTGAAGGGCAGGGGCACAAGAGCACTCTCTGGAGTGATGGCTCTATTCTATATATCTATTCTATGATAAACATTTGGGTTACATATCAGTGTTTGCCTTTATCAAAATCACACTGAGCATTCGAGATAGATGCATGTCCCTGTTTGCAAATTCCACATCAAAAGAAAAATCTGTAAACAAAATATTGGGGGGGAAATAATTGCACCAATAGTCTTACCAACTGAGTATTCAGTGAAAGGCTAATATTTTTATAGTTCTTTCCATGGTGTCATAAAAGACATCAAAAAGCACTATCCCAAAATATCTTCCTCCACAGACCTACCAGAATGATGACAATTTCACGAATGAAAATTCATCAATTTGCAGCAGTAAGTCATAAAAAGAGGAATAAAACTCTGTCAACAGAGTTCCTCTTCCTAAGCCCCACATTACAGCGCCTCAGTAGGGGCGGGGGACCATGCAGCACCCCCCAGCCAGTGCCTTTCTCCCCCTGAGCTCTCTGGGTAAGGCTCCCAAGAACATCCCTGGCAGAGGCAGACCACTTGGCCTCTGGGTGTCCAGCAACTGCTAATTGTAAGACTCAGCATATGGCAGCAGCCTGGCTGCAGACCCCGCCGGCTCTCCTAACTTGTAGACCAACCGTGGAAGCAGGTTGCATGCTGAGCTGCTGGGATCGAAGAGGTGTCATTAGAAAATGATTCATATCCCTCGGCCTTAATGAGGACTCACACCCGAGGGCTTCCAATTACCCAATCGATGACTGGAGCGCTGCTCCCTGCTAGCAGACTCTTGCTTTTCTTTCTCTCTTTAACATTTTCAAGAGTGTTGGCTGGACACTTTTCTCTCCTCTCCTTGGCCTCCCCCACCCCAGGGAGGAAATCAAACCAGAAAACCATTCTAGAAAGTCCTCTGGTTTAGACGGATGGGACCTACATGACTGCAATCAAGGACAGAAAGCTCCAGATGAAATCCATGCCTGGAGAAGGACCAGCTCCATAAGGTGACGTGGGACCTGGGACTGAGAAGGAGGAAGAGTATGCAGAAGGGTGATGCTAGAAATGTTCTGACCATCTGAGGATTTCTGAGTGGATGTGGTGACCCAGGGAAGAACAGAAGAGGATGTTGGGGAGACAGCAAAAGAAGAGAGACCTGAGCAAAGAAAGCTCCAAGGCTTTGGACTCATGTCTGAGCACCGATCCTCAGGCCCTTTATGTGTGCTATTTATAAGGTGAAATTTACTAGATGCCCCCCAAAATCCATCACCCTCACCTGCAATAGCAAGAGACTTACAGCTGAGAGACAGCTGCCTCCGCTGGGACTCACTCCATGTCCTAGCACTGAAAATAGAAGAAATGGCCAAAAGAATGCAAACACAGGAGGATGTGCATGGGTGTGTGCCCGCGTGCATGCGTGTGTACGCAGGTACAAAACTTCCACGTCTAGCCCACGGCACCCTTCTGGTGTGTCCTTCCTGCATTTATGATCTACTCATCAGAATAACAACACGGCCCCAGCGGGCAGCACAGCCATGAATAAGTGTGAAAAAAGGAGGCCAGGAATGACGGTGTGGAGTCAAGCTCCCTGCCTGCCAGGAATATCCGCCATGTAGTCAACCATCAGAGAGAATTAGACTTCTTTGTTATTTAAGTCTCCAAACTGGGAGATCCTCTGGTTATACCAGCTTTTCCCACCCCAGGTAACAGTATTAACTTCCATGTATTTCCATTTCCACCCCTACAAGGAGAATTCCTTCCTCCCCAAAGCACTTCTGAGCTGCACCAACGCAGACCGACCGCCCATGGAGGAGGTCTGAGTGGCAGCGCCCTCCTGCCAGTGCTCTGCTCTGTGCGAGCACTTTCCATGCAGGACGCCTGTCTCTGATCCTTCCCACCCCCGCCCCAAGATCCGCTCCAGACCTGCTTTCCTGACTGCTCACTATGAGAACAGAGCCTGTCATCGCACAAGGAGCTCTGTCTCTCTGCTGTCACCTGTTTCCTGGCTGTCCACAGCAACAGTCAGACAATTGATCTCTTTGTCCTAGCCCTGCTGGCCCCCAGGGCTGGGAACTCTTTGTTGATTTCTCGTTATCACTGCTTTCCAGAAGCCAAGCGGAGTTCACAGCACTTTGAAGAACGTGTTCGCCCAGTCGCTTTGTGAGCTCACCTGCAGCTCAGCTGAACACAGTGGAAATGAAAATGAGCGGAGTGGAAGAATTGCTGGCTGCTAACCTAAGGCTGGAGGGGGTCCCCCAGAATGTCCCTTCCAGCTTTGGATAATACAGGTAAGGAATTGGGGTCCCAAGGTGAGGAAGCGTGCACAGGTCACAAAGAAAAGTAAGAAACCAAGGAGCAAAAGCACTGGGAATCAGGTATCACCAACTCTTATTTTCAGGACATTGACAAATGCCACCCACGGACAGCGTCCCTAGAAGACGAGTTAGAGTTGGGTTGATGAGAACTAGCTCCCCCAATGTAAAGGCGGGAATGAACCCTCGTTATTTCATGGGGATTATTACCTCCTCTGTATCTAGATACAAGCTCAAGAATTGCTAGAAATTAGCCCTGGAGTTCAGACCACTGCTCACTGCGTCTCTGTGCCTCATCTGTGCCAGGCACGGTGCACAGCAGCGGAGACTCACGGGAGGGCGAAGCAGAGATGGAGTCCACACTGAGTCGGAGCGGGAGCACAGAAGCAGACAATTATAATAGAGCAACTATGGAAAGTACTTCAGGGGCAGGATCCAATGAGAACTTAGAAAAAAGGAACTGACCTAGGGCTGACAGCTGGGACACCTTCGCTAAGGAAGGGATGCCTGGTGCTGGAAGAGCTCTGCATGACCCTACCCCAGTCACCGTGCATCCGGTCCGTCACTCAGCAGGCTCTACACATGGTGCATGCCAGGCACTAATGAATTTGCAAGGAGCAACTTAGGCCAAACTCCCGCCATGATGGTTTTACGCCCTCCCAGACTCAACTCCTGATGTCTAGCCTGCATAGTTGCCAATCCAGGCTCCCGTGTACGATATTCTATCTCCCAGGGTCTGTAGACACTAGTCATGTCCTGACCATCGACCGGATGTGTGTGTGGTGTGCTGACTAGCCCTCAAAGCAAGTTCCCTGCAAGAAGCAATGTTCACACTAACACGCGAGTGGCTGGCCAGACATGAGAGGAGAGGCTGCAGGAACCAGGAGTGCTTCTCCCAGAGAAGAGACAACCCAGTGATGTGCGGTCACGACTTCAAATACGTGAATGGATGTTGGGGACAGAGCGCTCCGACTTCCAGTGATGGGTAAAAGTTACAGGAAGAGAGATGCAAGGTCACGCACTCAGGGCTGTCTAGCAATGACAGACTTCATAAGGCAGGGAGTGCCTCGTCTCTGTGGGCATTGGAACGGCGATGAGACGGCCCCTGACTGACACTGCTTGGGACTTTTCATCAGTCCTCTAGACTCTGAGAACCTGCTCTTCTGTAATTGCATTCTTAGCATTAAGTTCAAATTCTTAATCTTCCTTCCACACCTGCTCCTGACACAGCCTTCTTTCTCTCGGGCAACAGGACCTGATTCCTCCAGTTCTCAGGACAAAACCCTGACATCTTCACTGAGGCTTCTGTCTTTCCCACTTCAATCCAGGAAGCCAGGGGGCCTGTGGGCTCCATCTCCACATACATCTAGAATCTGAAGGGGAAAGTATATAGCAAATCATTAGATACGAAGGGCATATATATGTATATATGTATGTGTGTGTGTATATAGAGAAGTTAGGCAGCTAGGCTGATAGATGATAGGTAGTAGGTAAATAGATGGATGAATGGATGGATGGGTAGGTGATAGACAGATATATCAAAGATCAATAGATATAGATAGATGATACATACATAGATGATAGATAGATGATACATAGATTACAGACAGATTTATAGATGATAGATAGATTATACTTAGATGATACATAGAAAGATGATAGATGATACACAGATAGATAGTCAGACAGACAGGTGGTGGATGGATGGATGGGTGGGTGATGGGTAGAGAGATACCAAGAGAAAGCTCAATATAAAGAAATTGCTATAAGGAATTGGCTCACACGGTGTGGAGGCTGAGACACTCAAGACCTACGGTGAACTGGAGGACAAGGGAAGCTGAATGTATAATTTCAATTCAAGTCTCCATCTCCAGACTGAAGACCGGCATCCAGCTCAGAGACGGGCAGGGAGAGAGAATGTGTTCCCACTCAGCCTGTTTGTTCTGTTCCAGCCTTCAACAAATTGGGTACGGCCCACCCACACTGGGAAGGGCCATCTGCTTCACTCAGGCGATGATTCACACGCTAACGTCATGCAGAAACATCCTTGCACCCAGAATCATGTCTGCACACTCCGTGGCCCAGCCAACTTGACACTTAAACAAACCATCACATCTACCCAGCTCCAGTCACTGTGGTGCCTTGTGTGAGGCCGCCACATAGGCAGACCCCATCCTTAAGGATTGTACAGTCGCAGAAGGAAAAAGTATGGGTTAGATTAGCATAGAGATGTAAATTCATAATTAGAAGTAGTGCGCAGGGAGGACTCTGCCCCTATGAGAGGGTAACTCCATTAACTCGGTGCCATCAATTGTATTTTAACTACACCCAATAATCTCTCACATAGTTACAGGACTGTAAAAATTTTAATTGGGTTTCACTAGCTCATATAATTCTCCCCGAAACCCGTTGAAGTGAGAAAGGCAAGGCTCCTCAGCTCCATTTTTGAGGGAACTGGGATGGACGGGGTAAACTGAGTCACCCACAGCCACACAACCAGAATGGAAGGGAAGGGATAGTGCAAACATTGCCTGAAACGCAGGTTTGCAAACAAAGACTAATTCAAAGGTGCTCCAGACGCATAAGAGATTAGAAATGACTTTGGGAGAAAACTGAGATCATATTCATAGAGGAGATGAGGGAGCCCAGCTTCCAGGAACGCAGACCAGCAGGGGAGCCTCCGCTATGTGTTTACGCAGCTCCTTTCCCAGCAGGTCAAAGCAGGGAAGAGCTCCCAGCTACTTCAGGTGTAAACAAGGTGGTGTCCTGGTGGAGTGGGGGTTGCGTCAGCCACCTCAAGGCAGCACAGTTCACACACGTCCCAAGAACCCGGAACCACACAGGAGAACAACCCAGATGAACATCTAAATAAAATAAACAGAACATTTCTTCCTCCTCTCTCTTCCTGCCTGCCTCTGCTCACCTTCATTGTTGCCTGTACCTTCCCTTAAAAGAGAGAGACAGAGACACCAAGACAGGGAGAAACTAAGGGGGCAAGATTGGGGTGTATCCCTGCAATAATGTCCATTGGAGATTAGTCCATGAATCTAAAATGCTCTCACATCACAGGGGCTCTGGGGTAGAAGAGCGGACGTGCGATCAGCTCCATGTCATTTGCAAAAATTCTGAACTTGCTTCAGTTCTGGACTGGAGACATAAACTCCTGAGGTTGATGAAAGGTGGACACTAAGAGGTCTGGATCCCCAGAATGTCACCTGTCCAGCACCTTGGATCTTGAGGTCTCTGCTGTTGCCATCAGTTATTCGGTGCTCGATCTGGTGAGTGAGCGTCCCTCCCAGCTGCAATCCTTCTCCCTGCTACCGCTCTTCCAGACACAAAACACTTTAACTCACTTACTCTTTCCTCCTTCCTTTTTTCCCTGCATTTCTCCAGCCTCATTCCAGAAAAGAGTGAAGATAAATACACCTCCCCCGTTAAACAGAAAGCTATGAAGTCTGATTAGCAGATTATAAATCCATGTGAGATGTGAGATGAAGAGACATTATTCCGCGACGAGTCAAGTTATCAGAGTGGCTGAGTGCCCTTGCTCGTAACTACAGTCTGGGTGTCCCCTCCATCCAGGGTATTGTGCTGGTTGACAGAGGGTTTCTTTCATTCAATGTATACGTAACTGAGCACTACTATGCAATCAAAATCAAGGTAATGTTCGTTGCTCTCTCAAACTCCTAAGCCTCCTTGCTGCGGTCGGTTGTAGTGTCCCTACAAATGCAGCAGAGGGGACAAGCAGCGCGCGTAGGCGCCGTTAGAGACCAGCTCACCAGTGCAAGGCGGATGCAGAGCAGAGGCTCCCCGCAGATTTGCCACCAGTCTCCTACACTCATCCAGCATCTTTCCCACTCTCTCTAGGAACTGCACACAGCCATGGAGAATTGCCTGGTGGGGACAAGGAAGGAATTCTACCAGGAAAAGCCAAAAGGGCAGCTAACCCTCCTGCCAACCTTCCTGAGAGAGCATACCTTGCTCTTTAAATATCCAAACAAGAATGCTTCTGAATTCTACATTGTATTTAACACACGGGAAACTGTCCACCTTTATTTATGTCCACCTAGAGCCTTGTTGGACAGGGGCTGTGGCCCACTCAGGTCCTAGAGGCCTGTCGGTTTAACACGTGCACTTGAATGTCACCAGTTAGGCAGTCAAGAAAAAGAAGAAAAAGCAAAGTCATTCTGTCCCCGTCCAGCCATTCAAAGCCAGGAGCCCCTAAGAAATCGCCAGCTTTGTCTCCAGCAGCAGAGAGAGCGAGGTGCGGTCAGCTGGCTCACAGAACCCTGCGTGCGTCCTGCTCCTTCCAAGGCCATGTGAGAATGCACGGGGTCACCAGACTGTCTGCGTCCAGTGACAGCTGACACGCTGAGGCCTCGGTGAGGCTGCGCATGAGCGGGAGGCGAGGTGTGGACTCCCACCTGGATCCACGTGTCTCTTTGTGCTGCGACGGGTTTCTCCGTTGATTTAAGTCTCTGTCTGAGGCGCTGGCGAGCTCGGAAGCATCAGTGACCCCAGTGCTCCGGAGGCGAGAGTACGAATCCAGACAGACGATCACACGATCACACGTGCTGTCCCACCACATAGCACCTTCTGCTCTTAATGGCCCGCCCCAGGGCCCTGAGGGCTGGGTCTGTCACTCCATGGGCTCATCGCCCTCCTCTCCTGAGTGCCCCCTGGGGGTCTCGGGAAAGTCATCTCCACCTCCCATGGAGCCCAGAGTCCCGCTGGCCGGGCCGGGCTGCCTCTGCTCTTCCATAAAGGGACAGGTCAGCTCTTAGTGGTTAATTCACTTCTTCACCTTGGGGTAAACTCCGCATCTGGCAAATACACGCTCAACAAATGAGCTGCTGCGCTCAGGGGAAGAAAAATAAATAAGTAAAAGTCTTGCCATTAAACCGGACAGTATGAATCGTAATTAAAAACCTGCATTATGCCATTTCAACAGGAACACTCTGGCCGTCATTAAGCTAAAACAGAATCCCTTCAGGGAGAAAGTATTCTTCGTTTGATTTCTGTCAGAATGGCTTTGACTTTGAGGCTCTCGCTACAAAAAAAAACGGTGTCTCCAGGCCCCGCCCCTGCAGCTCTGCTCAAACAAAGGGGACGGAAACCTGATTAAAGATTCATTTTGAATTAACTTACCCTGCTTATTTTTCTTTTGTAATCTTTATTATTACTTTAAGGGGGGGAAGAAAGAGAACGCAAGCAAGCAAACCTCCCTGGATCCACACATAAATCTTCCTAGTAGCCACTCAGCAATCACATGCATTCCCCCGGAATATTCCAGCAAAAGCAAAGTGCCAGACACTTAAGCAATGGTGATTTATGGAGAAATCAAGCCGATCTCATTGTTGATGTTGTTCTTGTCTAGGGAGAGGAGGAAACACTGGTGAATGACTGAGAGGAGAAAGAAGGCAACAGGCATGAGTGCTGACCTTCGGAGCACTGTCTTCAAGGTCATGACAGCAACAAAGGAGGGGGGTCAGGTCTGAGTGCTTACAGGGTGCCCTATTCTGGGCTCTCTCTTAGGGCTCCCAGGCTGCCTCTGATGGGTGTAGCGGGAGACACTCCTACCATTTGCACCTCCAAAAAGGTTAAGGAGCAACTTGGGGAGCAGGTTCCAGTCCCAATGGAGGATTCTGGGAGATCTCAGGTGATCTGGGGTGAGGCTGCTCCACCAGACGCCATACTGGGGGGAAGAATGAGATACTCCTGGGGCAGCACCGAACAGAGAAAACGGAGGCATCAGTGAAGATTCAAGAGCAAAGCACGGACACAGGAAGGAAGAGAATTCTCCTCCGGCGAGAAGGGGAGCACTCCAATGCTGGAGACATGGCCCCGGCATCCTGGCTCCAACACGCGTGACTGGGCTGGTGGAGACTCTGACTTGGGGACACACAGATCCGTGAAGAGTCCTGGAATTATTTCCTGAGCGGGTCATCCCATAATCAGGACTCTGACTTTAACTCGAATGTGATTTCACTTGGTATCCACAAATTGATGAAGGTCAAAATAGATGTCGCTTAATACTCAGAAAACTGAGTACTGCTGATTTCTTGTTTTGATTTAAAATTTTTAATTTCATTGTTTAGCATCAAGGAACAGCTTCAGCGAGGTTACATGTCTTACAGCTAGGAACGGAGCCCAGACTCACATTCCACCGGCCATGTGCTCTCTGTCTTCCTCCTTCCGTGCTGTCTTTTAAAAGCTTTGAAAAGAGCCATGTTTCTGGGGCAGCACTGAAAAAAGGAGGGTCCCAGGTGACAGACACCATTGGGGAGGGGAGAGTGGCACCCAAGTTGTCGAAGAGGATGAGTGTCGGTAGACAGAGGTGCACACTTGTTCTGTAGGACAATTGATTTCAGAGTGATGGAGAATGGAACTCAGGTTGAGTGACGGTCACAGAGAGGAAAAGGCCAAAGTCACACAGCTACCACATGGTGGGACCAGATATAAATCCAGACCTCATGTCTCTCCAAAGCCCATGTTCTTAAGCCTCTCAGCTGAATGCCTAAGGTTTTTGAGCTAACACGAAAGGCAAGATAGTGTACTGTAAGGAAAGGGGGACCAGGGTTTAGAAGCAGTAGTGACCGTGGAGACACATGAAATCCCGCCACCTCCCCCACCTTCTCTGTCTCCTCATCTCCTTCCCACATCTCTTCCATATGAAACCAGTTGCTCTCCCTGCCCCTTCTCTGAGCTTCTAGGAAGGGCACTAAGTTATGCTCCAGGGGCCCCGCTGTCCACTCCAATCCAATGAAAGTGTCACCTTTGAATTTCCATGTTGACCCTAGGAGCCATAGCTCTGCCTTAGATTGAGGGTGTCGAAGGGTTCAGAGCCTTTTCAAGCACAATCGAGATGTCTGCTCTGCTTGTATCAGAGCAGGAAAAGCCTATGGAGATCCCTGAACCCAGTTCACTTGATTCTCCATGGAGAGAAGCCTGGGTGGGTAAAGGGGTCTCCCCAAAGTCATCCAGAGACTTTTGCAATCTCCAGGAACAAAAGCTAAACACACACAGTCGCTCCTTTCTCAGGGTGGAGTCTCTTGCCTGATCAATAGTTATCTTCTTATCTTTCAGAAAAGAAATATAAGCACTCAGTATGCTGACAACTGGGAGGTGTCCTAGCCACTTTTACTCATCCACTGTGGGAGGAGGGAACAGAATAGCAATCATCGATTTCGGCACTGAGATTCTGGAGGGGTGGGCTAGGTTGACCAGAAAGATAATGTCACCAACTAAGAGGAAGAAAACAAAGGAAGACACTATTTGGGGATAAGACGAGTGCTGCTGTTTGGGGCATGCTGAGGTGGCCACATCTATAGCCATCAGCTGGAGGTGGCCAGTGGAACATTGGCTGTGTTATGTCTCAGTCTTTCAGAAGACACGTGGGCTAGAGACACAATCTAAGAGTTGTAAAAAGTCAAAACTACTGAGATGCAATTTCAATATCCTAACACGAATACAGCATTGTGAGCAAAAGAGATAGTAAGTACCACTATTAATGAAAAAAAGTTGAAACCATCTAGAGGATAACATGGAGGAAGAAAGTGAGGAGGAGAGAACTCCAGGACACACTAACAACATGTGTGGAGGCTGATGGCAGGTGGAAGGGAATCCAAAAAGGACTAGATAAGAAGAAGACAAAGCTCCAAGACAAGGAGATATCATGGAAGTCAAGGGGAGTTCAAGGAGGAGAGCAAATCAACAGTATCTGACATGACTACAAGATCCAGCATGGTCAGTCAACTGGATGGAATGAAGAGGACATGGAGTATCAGAGCCTGATAGGAGAGCTGTGACGAGAAGCTGAATTACAATGAAGTGAGAAGAAATAGCAGTAAGAGATGGGAGGAAATAAGAGACCGCTCTCAAAAATATTGGATAAGAATGGGAGAGGAGAAGAGATGAAAGTTCAAGGTAGGTGAGAGGAGGGAGAAAGCCACTGAAAGGTACATTGACAAGGCAGGAACAAAAAGAAGAGAGAACTGAAAATCTAGAAGAAAGCGTGTCTTCCAGAAAAGACCGCGCATTTGCTCAGTCTGGAGGAAATGAGATGATGATGGCCCAACGTAAATACCTCAGGAAGCTGGGGAAGGAAGAGCCTATTGACCTCAAATGGTTTTTTGGGGGTTTTTTCAATGAATTTAGCAATCAAAATAAGCTGAATTTTGCAGAAGGAAAAAAATAAATGACCCCAGTATTTCAGGGGCTTACCAACAACATGCATCTCTCCCACACATGGCAGGTGGCGATGGGTCAGCAGTGTTCACCCGTTGCAATCACTCAGGACTCAGGCTGATGGTGTCTCCACTCCGCCATATTTAAATGCTCACCGCTGCTGTGAGAAGGGAATACAGTCAATTCTGCTCTTAAGGCCACTACTCACATTCTACTGAGCCAAACACACCTCACGATCAAATCTAACTTCAGGGTGAGTGGAGAGAGACATGCAGCCCTTGGTTCAGAAATCAGAAAACGAGAAACAATTGGCAAATGGCATTAAAACAGCTCTGGTGGAATGCAGTTTCTACAAAACTTTAGGGAAGTTGAATAAGAATTTGGAAGAGTCTTTAAAGGGATTGGAGAAGAAAGATGATCTAAAATAAAAAAAAGGATCGATCACCCAGCTGAGTTCAAGTCAAAATTTGAAATGGTGCCGATCTCACCAGTTGCATGACTCTAGTAAAACCCTTCTCTTCTCTGAACCTTCTTCTAATCTGTATAACAGGAGAGTTGGATCCAATGGCACTGAAGTTTCCCTACCGAATTCCTAGATTCATCATTTGGACTCTCAATCTGCTGATACTGAAACAGCACACAGCTCACCTCTACTGACCATACACTGCCGACCACAGGTCTTGGAGGGAATCGTGGATCCAGGATGCCTTGTGTGGGACCCACATGCTCTGTCAGCAGTTACCTCATGGGGGTCCAGCTGCAGTTAATGAGTAAAGCAGAATCCACCCTTTCTCACTTTAACAGAGGCCCTGGGGGTTCAGATGCCAATGGATTTGATTTTCCTTTTTCTCCTCCCACCCTATCTGGTTGCCTACAATTCCCTGCTGGAGAATGGAGTCACACGAGGGTGGGGGCAGTGGGACGAGAGGGAGTGGGAGGCAGAGGGAGGAAGGAGGGAAGGAAGAAGGGGGGAGGCATTAATAGAACAGAGGCAGGCAATGATGAATTAAGGGAGCAGCCATTAATTTTTCATTTTGACAGATTATCGTCCGTCAGAAGGCAGAGGAGATGGTTCTTGTGCCCAGAGAGGAGACTCTTGCTCTTTGTAATGCAGTCGTCTGCGTTTTCTTTTTTTTTTTTGCTGGAATTAGGTAGTGGGCAACCAAAGAATGAAAAATTTATGACAATCTGTAATTTACATGCTAGAAGATAAATAATGAACTAAATCCTGTCATTAAATTGGCCCTTAGTTTTTCTTAATCCCCTAGGTGATAAATCTGATTTTGTAACAGCATTTAGTATAAATTGATTTGGGGGGTGGTGGGTAGGGTGGGAGTAGGGAAACTATTTTAAATACTTTGGATATAAATAGATTGTCCCGGGCGCTGCAGTACCCAGGACCTCAAGATACAATGGTCCTATTAATGTGACTTTACATGAAGACTGGCATTAATTAAGGGAGGATGTCGACAAGGCATTTTGCAAACCAACACTAATTCTGTAAACCTTTTGTGTTTAATGAATGGAAACTTGAAATGCCAGCATGGCAAGGGGGCAAGTTTCCATGGAAGGAAAACTGGAGAGGTTGACTTTGCTGGTTACCATGAAGATGCCTTCCCAGGATGCAGGTTAAGGACATGAAGGCAGATGTATCATCTCTCTATCCCTGCACTTCCTCTTTGTTAATGTGAGGGCAAAACTTGTTTGAGGGAGTCAATAGATAATTGCATGTAAAATAAATATTGGCACAGTAAGCAGTCATTAAGGGATAGTTGATGTCATTGAAGCACTTACATGAAATGGATTGTGTAACAGTAAACAATTATAAAGCATCTCCTGTGTTCCTGACTCTGGTTAAGTCTTTCGTGCACATGAACCCTCTTGACAGACATCCACCAGGAGAGGCAGGTATTTGCCATTTTCTCCATGTGGCTATTGAAGAAGCTGAGGTGCAGAGAGAAGTGAGTTACCAAAGCAAGATGGCGGCACTAAGTGGAAGAGGGAGGAAGCTGAAAGCATGCATCAACTGAATGCTGAGTTACGTGGACCAGGCATGTTCCAGGCGTGCCCCAGGCGTGTCCACCTGTGGTGGACAAGCAATAATGCCTGCATTTATTCCAGTTGAAGCAATGAAGAAAATAAATGAAATAAAGAAGATAACATACAACCTCAGGAAGGTGATATGTGTTTAGGAAAAAAATTAGGTAGAGAAGGTTGATAGGGAAAGGGAGGCAGGAAGGACAGCGCCACTGTTCTAGTCATTGTCCTTTTTAACAGATCAGAACACAGCCTCTGTCTCCAGAGCTACAAGTCTTCACTCACCTACATTGTTCAAGGGGAAGAATATGGGTTTCAGAATCAGATCTTTGCTTTGCATTCCATCTCTGCCTTGAAACTTGAAACTTAAAGCAACTTGTTTAATCTCTCCAAGCCCTCTGCTTCCCAGTCTGCAAAAGGAAAAAGCACCTGCAAAGAGCTGTTAAGAGGATGCTGAAGGAGAGAGGTGACATCAAGGACACATAGCCTCCGATAGAGATGCCAGGAGGACCACCTCTTAGGTTTGCTGTGCATGGAACAAATAAAGTCATCTGTGTTAAAGGAAATAAAAGAGATTTATAGGTGGCCCCAGGGTCTACCTGAGTTCGACTTCCCTTAATTTTGGTGGCCAAATAGTGTGTGTTGAAATACCTTGGACGAGACCATTCTCGCTACTGTCAATCAGAGCAGCTGGATGACGAGTTAACATCACACAAAGCGTCAGTCACGTATCAAACGTACTGCCTGACACATGATAATAGTAAGAGTCACAACCAGTTCTCGAAAGCTGGCACAGGACTGGGAGCTGGGTTAATACCTGCCTGGCCTGACCTCATCATAAATCCAAGACGGAGACAATACTAGCGGCCCCACTTTGCAGCTGCTGTTTGTTTGACCCATGTTTACTCAGATAACAGATGGCAGAATGGGCCCTGGGGTCTTTGTTTTCTGTTCTAGAAGGATTTTTTTAATCATTGGGGTAACATTTGTTTATAACATTAAGTAGGTTTCAGATATCCAACCTTATAAATCATCATCTGAATAATTACATCATGTTTGCCACCAGGATCTGAGTCCCACCCATCACCATACAGTTGATGCCTTTTACCCACTGGTTGACCCCCACTGGTAACCACCATTTTGTTCTTAAATCTAAGAGTTCTTTTCATTTTGTTTCTCTATTTACCACATATGAGTAAAATCACAGTGTATTGTTGCAAGTGGCAGGATTTCATCTTTTTCTGTGACTGAATAGTATTCCGTTGTATATACTGACATCTTCTTTTCACGTTCATCTGTGCATGGGCACTCGAGTCGTTTCCAATGCTTGGCTATTATGAATCAACTTGTTTTAACATGGGGACACAGCTCTCTCTTCACATTGGTGTTTTCGTATTCCAGAATGATATCCTTGCCTAAGAAGTTTGACATCATGGAGAGAGGGCTCAGGGCATAGAAGGTGCTCACTAAATGTGTTTGCTGAATAAGCCATCCTTTCTTCCAGGACCTGGAAGACAGCATCTGTCCCCAAGGATCTGGGGCAGCTATACAGAGGGGCAGGTCCTGTGTCCCCAGTGGGCATTGATACTTTTCAATAACTGCTCACACTATCAAAGGTCCTTGTATTGAGTTATATTGTCCAGCATAAAATATTCCAGCAGAAATTATGTGGTTGCTGATGAGGAATTGGGCTAATGTCTGAACATAGCTGCTTCTTTCTCATTCGTTTCATTCATCCTAATGACCCATCATAATGGGTTAGTGCATAGAGATAATGGAAGTGTGTGCCTCTCTTGCCTCCTGGACTTAGAAAGGCTGAGGAGTCCACCTGAAGTCTCTATGGAGTTACTGAAGTTGGGGACAGATGCTCTCTCCCATAATGTTTTAGGATTCAGCCAGGGCTCCAACACAGGCGTAGCTCACTGGTTTCTAACCAGCTGGAACTGACGAGGGCTGTCCCAGGGAACTGGGAATCACTGGTCCAAGTTTACTGTTCAGACGGGTAACCAACACTCAGGGAACAATGCCACTTGCCTCAGTGGCTCTTCCCAGCATAAAAGCCCTCCTTCCACTGATCAGAGCGCCCAGGTGGGACTTCTGCCAGCTGCGAAGTACATCTGTCCCTAGAGTGCATTCTGTAGCTGGGGAAATCACCACAAGACATTCTTGGGGACCCATGTGAGAAGGATCTGAGCTTGAAATCTCAGATCCCCCAGCTCCCCTTCTCCAACAGGGGAGCCACTGGGATGTTGGGCTGCCCTGGAGTCATTTCGTTTCAGAGCCGTGGTCCAGAAGCCCCCAAATGGTCTGATTCCATCCTGTTCCCCCAAGTGTGGTGACCCCAGGAAAGGTCTGTAGGTCCCTTGGGGAGTCTGTCAGAATGATTCATATTATGGGTGTTGGGTGATGTCCCTGGATCCTTCCCCCAGAGCAGCTGCTCCATCTTCATTTGAGGAGCTCTGGGCCTTAAATGAGCTCAAGTCTGGGAATCGAATGAAGAGTGGTGATTCTGTTTTTATGATCTGAGTTTGACGCTTGTTCCCTTGACCTAGAACTTTTCTGCTTATACACATCAAGTAAGAACTGAGCAGGCTTCCTCGATCCTATTTCTAGAAGCATCATTATAACAACACCAGGGTCTTTGCAGGCAGGACTGTTCTGATCACTGCTGTGACCTGCTGTCCTTCATCATGACCTGGCCCCCTGCCTTTGTGGGTTTGCTGCCGCCAGTCGCTTCCACTGCGTTTAGCTTTTCCAGTGCGTGACTGGTTTCCTCTGTAGGGTCTAGTCTACAAGGAAAGGTCACAGACTCCTCAAGGACCCGGGGGCTACCCTCACCAGTTTATTTATCAAAATATTAGGGAACAGTATGACTTCAGGGTCCTCCCAGTGAGGGTGAATAGGTCTTAAATTCACTCTAACATTCCAGTCTCCCAGGGCCCTTGATCCAAGAGAGCAGGCATTTCCACGTCATGCATCTCTGATCCATGTTCCAGCCAACCAACCACGCTGTTAGAGCCTTTCTAAATCAACTGCAGCCTTAAACGCAGGATCTCTGCTCACTGAGGCGCAGGCCTGGCCTCCTTGGGCTGATCTGGTTTCATCTCCCTTCCACCACGATCCCACACCCACCGCACTCATTCCCACACATGATCCCCGGACGTCCAGGTGGGAAATGGAAATGCTCAAGCAGCTCTTCTGGAATATAAAGTTCTTCCCCGTGTCACTGACAGTAGCTCATTTTGCTGGCTCTTGGGATTTGAGTCTATTTATAGGCCTAGAAGCAAAGAGGGGAGGGAGGGTTGGCCCTGAGGAGACTCAGCTTATCTTGCATGACAACCGCCTCAGGGAGTCATTGCCATTTCTCCAGTAGTGTAGGGTTCATCCTTCTAAAAAGCAGGTGGGAAAGCTGAGACCACTGGAGGTGGAATGGTCACTGACACAGCGACAGGAGACGTTTCCACTGGGACAGGGACCTTTCCACTGGCAGAGAAGGCTCCTCAGAAGTTAGGGACCCTATGGCCCCAGCTTCATCCGGGTCTTCCCACACATCCCATTCCAACTTAAAAGATTCCATTCTTCCCCAGGTGATGCGCTCAGTGTAACCGTGGACGCCCGTAAGACTGGGAGCTCAACTTGCTTTGAAATTCAGCCAATTACAGGATGAGCCCTGCATTTGATTCTCAGCAATATCGGCCTTGCAGCTACAGGAGATAAAGTTCTCCCTCAGGACAACCTAGAAGCGCTCAGGTCATTTCTGTGGCGCTTGAGCTGGGAATTGGAATCCCCGAGCTCATCCTTTCTCTCACCACCGTGTCCAGCCACATTAGGAGCAGCCAGACAATGTCATTATAGTCCTTAATTTTCCCAAAAAGGTTCAGCAACATCGCACAGACTTCCTTAGCTCCTTCTTCCCTTTCAGTGGTTGGTTAGCAGGGCCCAGTGCAGATGCTTTGCCTATCTCTACAAAGAGTTCACACCAGACCTTCCACCATGCTCTGTTCACTAGAAGATATGGAGTCATTCACCTCTTAAAATCTAATCAGGTGAGCAAGTCCATTCCAGAAAGCCCAGATCCAATGCAGAACACTCATCCTAAAATTCTCTTCCTCTGAAATCACCTTTCATACCAGAATGTGTATTAGTCAGCATTCCCCAGAGAAACTGGGTCCATAGGACAGAGAGAAGATGTAGGAGGAGACAGACAGAAGAAGAATCAGCTCATGCAATTATGGAGCCTAAGATTTTCCACAAGAGTCCATCTGTGATCTAGAGAACCGGGAAAGCCAATGACGTAATTCAGTTCGGTATCAGGGCCTGAAAACCAGGTGCCCACAGTGCAACTTCCAGGCCAGGCCAGAGACCACAGAAGGCACTAGGGGTGAAGAGGAGAGTGGTGCAAGGCCATTTGGAGTAACCTGGAAACTTTAGAGCTGACAGAGTGGATGTCCAAGGCAGGCAAAGATGGCCCTCCCAGCTCAAGAGGAAAGAAGAGAATCCACTCTTCTTCAGCCATCTTGTTTTTATTTGAATTATTCAGTAGAATTATTCCCTGATACCCACCTGCAGTGGCGAAGGCCATCTTCTTCGCTCCTGCTGAGTCAAATGTGAATATCCTCCTGACCAACTATCTGGACATCCTTTTGTCCGGGCAAGTAGATGCTTTATAAAATTCACCATCACAGCCTGTGATGAGCTCTTCCTAACTCTTTCCTCCACAGTTCTTGTCCATGCAATGCATTCCCCTGCAAGAGTCAGAAGCACAGGAGGTTAGGAGATGGAGATTGATTTCCAAGAAAGCCACGAACACCAGCTGATCAGTCCCACAGTGGGTGAGAGTTCTGCTCAGCTCGCTGCCAAAGCAAAGAAGTGCCCATGTCCAGATCAGGGGAGCACAGCTGTCCTTCCTTCTACAACCTCACCCAGCACCTTGGTTTCATACTGTGAGGTGGGTTAGCTCAGGGAGGGGCTGGAATGGAGGGAGGGGAAATGCCTTGGCAGACAAGACCCTGCCATGGTCAGATAAAACCACAGATGAGCAGCACACACATTCCTGCAGTTGCCTTATGGTCAAAAATAGATTTAAGAAGGCAGCCCCACTGAGTCAACTCAAACAAGTTGACTGTGCAGATGCACTAACCAAACTGAGTAACCTCCACCTCATTATAATACACTTAACATAAAATTGTATCTGGACTCATACATTAAGCTCATTATAACAGACTGAATTATGGGTAGTGAGCAGGCACATTTGAGGGAAGCCCTGTTCTTGGAAAAGACAAACTTTTTCCTGGCAATCTCTGCCCAGAAATTCCTCTACAGCAGAGAAAAGGAGGAGCCATAGGGAAATTCCTCTTAAAAACGTGCACCCCAAATAAAAGAGAGGCTGGTGTTCATTGGACCCTGACATGCTTCTCATCACCTTAAAGGGTGTGTTATCTCTCTTGCTTGTTTTAATAAATCTCCTGTTTAATGCTGTGTCTTGTGTGCTAAATTCACACATGGGATACAAGAACCTGGAGTGACGCTCCAGTCCCTTTGAGGGACTCACACTAACAGTATGCCCACCACAGGCAGGTTACTCCCAAATGTGTGCTCTCTCCTGACCTACACACTTACCCAGTCAATGGTTTCTTGATGTTGCCACCTGGATGTCTTTTAGGTACTTGCTTTCAAAATGTCTAAATTCAAACTCCTGGTTTATCATTTTAAAAACAAAATGGTACACAAATACACCTTTTCTAATCTCCAAGGGGGCATTTATAATTAGATTAGTCTATAAATCAGCGTGTTTCCTGGCCATCTGCCATCACCCATCCTGGCCAGCCAGAAGGAAACAATTAGAGTCTGAAAGCTGGGAGTACCACTAAGGTTTCCAGAAGATTCCCTGAGAATCAGGAGATAGGAGGACTTTCCTACCCAGCCAGTTCTAGTGAAAATCTACTTTCGAGGACTGGGGCAGATAAAAAGGCTGCTATAGGATCTGCCCTCAGGTTTCATTCCTTAGCAGACTCAGCCCTGAAACTCTGAAGTAAAAATAACCAATTTCTGTGGCAACAGTGCGAGATTCTACCCTGAGATTATTCACTGATGGACTGCTGGAGGAGGGTATTAGTAGAATTCTCTCTTTGTTGTGTTTCTTTGGGGATTTTTTTTAGGCTTCATTAATCACTGGAATTCAACTCCAATGGAAATAAACATCAAAAAGTTTTGCAGGAAATTACTGAAGCCCTCTATTTTAGAGAAAAGATTAGAGGACTTCTCTCTAAGACTGCAATCATTGGAAATTCTACCCCAGTCTAGACTTCTCCCAGTATCTCTCTGCAAGTCTGTATAAATCAGGAAAAGATGCTAATTGGTCTTTCTAGGTCAACACCTACCCACTTGGATGAATCATTATTGTCAACAGATGGGGCTCTCTGATTGTCGAGTCATCTGTACACACTTGTACTGTCTGTTACTGGAAGAAGGACAGGAAAGATATTACAACTGGTATGTTTTTAATAGCTACTATTTTCCACCTCTGTACTATTGGGATTTCTTTGATGATGGCAATGCTGCTGCTGCTGCTGATAATGTTATAGCATGATGATGATGATGGTGGTGGTGGTGATAGTGATGATGATGATGTTGGTGGTAATGGTGATGATGGTGGTGATG